>CAUYRT010102740.1:0-28492 GCA_963574885.1 Lepilemur ruficaudatus | reverse complement strand
TTGATTAACCAGAACTAGTCAAAATTGCTGTTCCTATTAGTCTCACTGTAATAGTTTATGTTGTAGTATTGTAGGGAGTCAAAATCTTTGCTTCTGGAGTTACTCTATGTACCTGTGTTAATAAAGACAAAGTGAAACTTTGCCACTGGGAATGTAATATAGCACAATACATATTTTTTCTTTGTTAAGCATACTAAGTATGTAATCAACTCATACTTCTTATTTTAAATTGAATTTTTAGTATCCTTACAACATTTGAGTTTATTTTAATAATATGAACCCATATGTAAAACTTAGAGCTGGTTCCTACCTTCTTTAAATCGCTTACATAAAAATTGAAAGCAAAAATACATTGTATAGCATTAGCTAGAGTCTATTAAACTTGATAAATTTCTTAGTGCTGTTAAGCTGATAAGTTTAATTGGTTAAGTTTAATTGGTATAACTTGTTTTAGATTCAAATTGTAATTATAGAAGTATAGTCATTCTTTTCTGAAGCATTAATAGGTTAATAATGAAAAAAGACCAAACTTATAAAATGAGAAAAATAAAAGTATATTTTATAATATTAGCATTTATTAAGCAGTGGCTATATATTAATACCAGCCACTGTGCTAAATTCTACATGTGCCTTATCTCATTTGATCTATATGAAAGCCTTCTGAAGGTGATATTGTTTCCATTTTCTAAATAAAGAAATTGATGCCATTGGGAGTTCAGAAACTTGCCCAAGGTCACATGATTAGTAACAGCACTGGAAATCAGACCCAGTTCAATATGAACTCCAATGCCCATGTACTTACCACTTTATAACTTAGTCATTTTAATCTGAATTTCGGATGTAGGCCTTTTTTTTTTTTTTTAAAGAGACAGGGATCTCACTACGTTTGCTAGGCTGGTCTCAAACTCCTGGGCTCAAGGGATCCTCCCGCTTCCGCCTCCTGAATAGCTGGGACTACAAGTGTGTGTGCCATAGTGCCCCAAGTACCAGCAGTTGGGGAGTGGGGAAGTGAGACAGGGAAATGTTATGAGGAGGTGACTACCACTGTGGGCACCTGGGGCTCAGACCCTTTGGGATGTCCCTGAGAGTTATCCTATCCAGGGGGCTAAGATGTGAAACCTTTGCTGGGACATGAGCATGTAGATTGTTTTTTAAATATAGTGTTTCTAGCCGCAAAGGACCATAGAGGTTGTGTAGGCCCACCTCTTTTATGGCTGAAGACACTGAGGCCCAGTGAAGCCAAGTCGATCTGCCTGTGTAGCCAATTTAACCTATGTAACGTGTTGGGACCAGAAACAAGTTCTCCCAGCCAGAGCCCAGGTGCTTTTTCTAACTTATAATCATTTTTGCTTTGTTAGCCTTAACTCTGAATATGGCTTTTCACTGAATTTTTGAAGCTCCTAAATGACCCTGCTCCATTTTTGTCTACAAATAACAGCATTAATTACTCCTTACAGCGTTACTATAGAACATGGCAGGGCAAGGATTATATATCCTCCGTAGGAAAACCAAAGCTCAGGGCAGTGCAGTGATGTACCTAGTTCTGAGGCCCACATGTTATAAAACCTAACCCTGGACCACAACTGAAAGCGTAAAAGAAAAAAAATATATTTTAGCAGAGATGATTAAATCATCTAGCCCAAGCCATGGGCTTTCTCTTCATCTAACAGCCCCCATCCATTGTTTAGGGCTGAGTTCATTCCCTTTAGGTGATTGCCTGAATGTTTTATGGAGGTAGTATTTGTGAGGCTGGATAGGGGTGAGGTTAATGGAGATGCAGTGCCCACTGCTTTGCTGTGCACTGCCTTAAAAACAAATCTGTCAGTCTCCAACCTTTGGTTTTATCATTTCATCAGTAAACAGAGCAAGGATGGGTTGCTAGCCGTGTCCTTATTAGCAGACAGATATGGTTGTTGCTCAATTCGTATTGCAACCCTGTGTGGTATGTGCTCTTAACTCAATTTTAGAGACCAAAAATCTGAGGCTTCAAGAAATTGAAGTGTGTTTTTTTTCCCCAAGGTCATCTGAGTGGGGAGTGGCAGATCTGGGTCTAGAGTGCAGAAATTCCAGCTATACATCTTGCTACTTACTATGTGTGGCCTTACAATCTATTTTCTCATCTTTAGAAAAAAGTGCTGGTTGGTGGGGAGGCAGATAATATGCTTGTGAAGTAGGAAGACTGCAAAGTTTGCATATGATCACACATAATTTACATTCCACCTTTTTTCCAAAAAAGACTCAAAATGCTCACAGCAAATATATTAAGATCCAAGCGTAGAAGGGGAAAATCTAGGTGATGTAGTTGTGATTAATGCAACACTAAATTGTAACTGTTAGCTGGGAGCTCATATTGAAAGAGTAACCACAACTCTAATGGTCTGTTTTCTTTAAAGCATAAATGCGTAAGATATTTTTTTTCCTAGAAGTGAAGTGTAAAATGTATTTATCAAGTAGGCTCTTATAAAGAGGATCTTGAATCGCTATATGGATAGTATTTTAAATAACAGTTTTGCCGAGGACCCACTAATATTGGTTATTGATAGCTCACTTATTATGGATGGTAATGAAGGTAAATTCTTTGAAAGCATTTCTCCATAGCCTCCAGGGCTAATAAGGTTCTTGTAATGACACACAATAACGACTCTAGCATTGGGTAGAGCAGAGCTTCCTAAACTTGAGGTTGGTCTGTGGATGGACTTCAGAAGGTCCGTAGCCTCTGCAAATTATCAAATTTGTGTATACGTGTAATCTCTGGGGAGGTAGGTGGCCCATAGTACCATAGTCTCAAAGTTTAAAAGCTATTGATTTAGAAAGGCATAAAATAATGTATGTAAGATGCTTAATAAAATTTAACTTAATTATATACATATAAAAGATTAGCTTTTAGTGTTAATGTTAAAATTAGGTAGATCATGCTAACATGAACCAACCATGTATACTTTCTCCATGTTATAAGGACACAATTAATTCAGACACTAGAAAAAAGATATCTCTTATGTCCATGGTAGTTTTCATTTTTGTTGTCCTCGTTCTCTAGGAAGAAGAGTTTCTATGTTTTAAATGTTAAATCAATATTCACTCATTTATGTAATAAACATTAGCTATTTGCTATGTGCTAGACATTGGAGATATAAAAATCTAGAAATCATCTCCCCTTCTCCTTTCTTTCTTTATCTCATACTCATCCAAATTAGCAGCAATCATGTCAGCTGTGTCCACAAAATATATCCTGAATCCATCTACTTCAGTAGGCTCCTAATCCTACTGTCTTCCCATAATCAATTCTCTACCAAGCAACTAAATTAATTTTTTAAAACATAAGTCAGATTATATAGCTGCTTTGCTTAAAAGCTTCTGATGAGAGGTTCAGTTTTACAAATTGGAAAGAGTTCTGGAGATGGATGGTAGTGATGTTGTACAACAATATGAATGTGTTTAATACCACTGAAATGTACACTTAAAATGGTTAAGATGGTGTATTTTAAGTTGTGTATTTTACCATAATTAAAAAAAAATTGAAAAAAATAGTCATACTACAAAAAACAAAACTAACCAAACAAACAAAAAATACCTCTGATGGTTTCCTCTTGCACCTAGAATAAAACCTAGGCTCCTTAACTACAGTCAGAAGACCCTGCATGGCCGTCTCTCTGAGCTGTCCAGCGTCACTCTTCTTGTACTCTGCTTTCTGTTCCTCTGACACACTCAGTTTGTTCCTCTCACCAGGCCTTTGCCTTTGCTGTTTCTCCTTCAGGACCTCTTGGCTCCTACATCCTCTCCAATGTCCTAGATCTTTCTGACTACCCTTCAACTGTTGGCAGCCCTCTGCCCTGGGTACCCTATCACTTCATGTTATATTTTATTTTCTTCATAATTCTTGCCATTATTTGTCTTATTTATGTTTGTGTTTATCTTTGTTTACTTGTGTGTCTTCTTACTAGGAAGTAAACTTCATGAGAACAGGGACCTTAATGTATTCCTAGTGTCAAGAAGGGTGCTTGGCACACAGTAGGTACCAAATATTTGTTGAATTAATGAATAGAGACATGGTACCTTCCCCAAGGACCTTACAGTCTCTAATACTGAGTCTTGGGAGCCCTGATGCTTGTGAACAAGAGCTTATCTACTGGGCCTCACATAGAGAATGGGCAACTAATTCTACTCAAAAATAAAATGATGTGGGGGAGCAGAAGGGGAGGAGAGAATGATGTTGCGGGCAGAGAGTCAAAAACGCATTAACTGTTTCCTCTTATTCAAGGATGGAGAAAAATTTTTCATCTCTTCTGTCTCTCAAATCATCTAAAAGAAAAACAAGAGAAAACAAAAATATAGCTGTATATCAGTGGCAAGTCATGAACCTTGCCCAAGCTAAACTTAAAATGAAAATAGTGTAAGATATCGTATATCACATTCCCAGAAATGCCTGACTCCTCTGGACTGTCTGCTCTTAGAGAGTCCATTATGAGCACTCAGTTGTGTGAGTCAATAAGTCTGCCTTGCCAAAATGAGACCAAAATTTTACTAGCCTTCCCATCATTCCAGAATTATCTCCTCTAGTACACCCTTCCCCAGTGACAGTCAAAACTCACTCTTTGTATGCTGCTATTATAAGACAGGTAGTTTTGTGAACAGCTGGGCTCTTGTGCTCATGTTTTCATTAAAATTTTTCATGGTAAACATAGAAGAAGACACAGAGATTTATGGTACAAACAGGTTTTCTGTGCTTGACGTGGAAAAATCATACTTCTGTATTATCAGAAAAATCAGATTATTTTCTGACTATAACAATATATGCTGACTTTAGAAATATAGAAAACTTGTAACAACAAAAAAAACAAATTTAAAAAACCCCAAATCTTGTAACGACAATTAAAATAAATATCACCTATAATCCTACCAACCAGAAATAACAATTGCTAACATTTTGATAAATTGCTTTATAGCCCCTTGTAGGCATTTTTTAAAAGGTTGTTGAAGTATTTCTTGAGGAAAAAAATTGTGGAAGAGCACAATTATATCAAGAGCAAAAACCATCTCCTAATATGCTTTAAAAAAAAAAAAAACCTTTATAACACGCATTTCAAAATGGAAATTTTATTTCTTTAAAAAAAAAACCTCTTATTATGGAAATTTCCAATCATTTATAAAAGAAGAATGATGTAATGAACTGATGTACCCGTCACTCAGCCTCATGGCTAATCTTATTTAATCTGTAAATATTTCAGTATATCTCTGAAAGATTAGGACTTATTACAATAGTGTTATCCCACTTATGAAGTTAAAAAATAATTTCTTAATGTCATCAAAGATCTAATCAACCTGAAAAATTAAAAAAAAAAAGACCAATCTGATTATGACTAAAAGGGCAATAGTGAGATGATATGCAATCTAATTAATTAATTGTATAAACAATCACAAGAAAAAATTAAAAACAATAGAAATTTAACTGCTCTTATCTCATTTAGATAAATATAAATATTAAGCATTCTATCAGTTTGCATTTTAATAACTTTGCTATTTATTCTCAATGTTTAAAATGCAGTGTTTACCTATAGCTAATGATTTTTTAAAACATCTCTTATTTTTTGGGATTGTACAGGGAAAAAATATGAACTGAGTATATAAAAGTCAGCAGTTTGGCATGTTTCCATATGGTCCCATACTATGATGCATTTAAACATTTTTTCAAAGCTATAAATGCCTTACCTGAAGTAGAATAAGAACAAGGCAATTCCTTTGCCTTACTGGGCAATTCCTTTATGATGGAGCATTTAAAGGTTTAGAAATTGTTGAGATATGTCAAATATCAGACATACTAAAACTCCTAATGGTGGATAAAACCAGCCAGAATAACTAGCATTTCTCCCCCACCCCCAACTAACCAGGAAGAAAATCCATGGTATTTGAATATTTTGTTTAAAATTATCTAGAATGAAAATGTCTTTCTGTGTTTACCTAGAAAAATATTTGTAAATATTTTCCAAGATCACATTTACAGGGCAGTCATTGTTTTAATCTTGCATTATCTGCACTTTCTGTCTATTGATGTTGAGCTTTTGTTTGAAAGGGCCATACACTGAGGATATATAGATACACATATATACACCCACCCACACACATATATATATACATACACACATTTTTGTGTATTAATATATATTTTATTAGGACACTTTGTCCTGTGACAATGATAGGGCTCCCTTCTGTTGTCCATGCTAGAGTGGGTAATATTGAACTAAACAAAATGTTCTCATCCAGTTAAATAATGGAGGGAAATATTAGTCTTTCTAAATTGTTTCTGGCATCTTTTCCCTCATATCAAAATTATTTAGCTTAAAAATTCAGTAATGATATTTTTAGCAATACTATATTCCAGATATATTTACAAATATTATGCAGCAAATCAGTTTATCTACTAGCTTAGGAGCATAACTATACTTTCCCTGGGAAAATGTTTTCTTTAGTTACAATAACCAAATTATAAATTATAAATTTGTTCTCAGTTAGAGATGTCTTTTGCAGACATGGGATAAATGCAAATGCTGTGTTGTCCAAATATGTGTTCCTTTTTTAATTTGTTAGAGAGGATTGAGATGCCTTAATAACAATCATTTTAGTAGAACTGAACTAAAGAAAGTGTTATGGATATAGGAACAGTCTAACCCAGAGATCATTGATCGTGAAGTTTCAGTACCCAGACTGCTGCTGAAAATGAGTAAGAGGGCAGAGAAATCATCCCCAAGCAGAGGAAACAATGTCCCAAAGTCCTTTGAATAAATTTATACTCCACCCAGAGGGGGACCCTCTGGTTTTTAATTGCAGTCCACTTAGCACTATTTCAAACATTCCAACATCATCAGTTTTCTCATCTCCCATCCCATAGCAGGTTACGGGCAGCAAATTAGAATGAGTGTGATTTTGTAGAATCAGGAGCACTGGTAACAAACAGCAGGAAGTGCAGTGGCTAACAAACTCATTAGGAAGGAGACAGAAACTCTATTAAAAAGCGAACTCAAGTATTCCAAAATGCCTGGCAACGTGGAACTTGTTATTGTAGGGCAAAGGTCCACAAGCGTATACCTGGAGAGTCCTAGAGGACATTGCTGTGATACTGTTGTTCTTCATAGTATTCCTGAATCATCCAGAAAAGTTCAGGAATAAGATGATTGAAATCTTTAAAAAAAACTGTTTTACCTTTTTTAAAAATCAGAATCATAGATACAAGTATATCTGTGATTACACCTACAGATAAGCATTTCAGTTATCTGAAATACTTCTGTGGAACACTGCATTACTAGATGAGGCTGAATCAATGAATTGCACCCATAAATAGAAAGCAGGATGAATTAATTTAATCTTACCATTGTTACTTTTCTCGCCCACCCTTCTCTTTGAGGACCATTTATTTTTCTTCTCTTTACGGGCTTACCTGTATATTTTATGGGTATGTACTATTCTGTGTATGTGTACTATAACACTTTCCCTGTGTTCATATTTGTAATGGGAAAGACCATTATGATTTTTGCTCTCTGCAGGGTTTCATCAATCCACATGCCTGCCCATCCACTGCTGGGCACCACCCCCTCCCCTGATGGAGCACCATGTCCTAGTCCTGCTCCCACCTGGACTGAACCTGTAACTGCCAATTCTTGTTTATCTCAAAGGCAGGGTATTTAGTGCCAGTCAACTCCCACCCTTCCTCTCATTGTTGTAGTGCTTGGTTACTGCCTAAAAGAGAAATCCCTTACTGGGTATTATAGCCTTTCTGTTGACTCCCTTACTATTAACTATACTTTTAGCTCTGTTCTTTATTCTTGAAAACTCATGTTCTATTGTTTTCCAGCTCACTTATATCCTCACTCCCATCACTTTCCACGCTTAATTGAATCACAGCTCTTTCCCCTGACCTCATGCCCACATACTGCTTATGAGGAAGGCTCATACATTTATTTGCTCAATAAATACTGGAGTGCTGACACATGCCAGGCACTGTCTCCAGTGCCAGAGAGGCAGCAGTGTACAAAATAGAAGAGGATCCTTGACCCTGAGGAGCTTATGTTCTAGAGTGTTATTGGGGGAAAAGGGCCAGACAATGAACAAACATGGAATATTGGTGAAATATATGTATGTAAATATATATAATGGCGAAAGTACTACAGAGAAAAATAGTGCAAGGGAAGGAGGATAGGGAAGTGCATGTTGGTGGGGTGCTGAGGGTGACCTTTTAGCAGAGATCTGAGGAATTAAAGGAGTGAGCCGTGGCAGATATCTGGAGGAAGAGAATTCCAGGTTGTGGGGACAGTGGTTTCAAATGCCTCGAGGCAGGCATTCTCGGTTTGTTTCAGGAAGGACAAGGGGATCAGTGGGGCTGAAGTTAAGTCAAGAAGTGAGAAAGGAGGAAAGATCAGAGAAGTAGTCAGGGCCCAGATCGTGTAAGGCCACATAGCCTACTATAAGAACTTGACTTTTGCTGTGAGTGAGGTGGGAATATATTGGCATGTTTTAAGCAGAGAAGTGATATGACTTGTTTTTGTTCTGTTTTTAATGTGAAGAATAGATTGAAGAGGGACAAGGGTGAAGTCAGGGAGACCAGCTAAGAGGCTATTGCAATAAGTCAGATAAAAGAGGACAGTGGCTTGGGCCACTAGTAGAGTGAAAATGGCTGGATTCTAGAATATATTTAGAAGGCAGAGTTGTCAGGATTTGCTGATGGATCTGATATGGCGGTGAGAGAAATGGAGGCTTTCTCCCGTGTTCAAAGTTACTACATGTCTGGGTGGACTGACCAGAATTCCCCCATCTGTCCGTTGCCACTTCAGATCAATTTGTTACTTTTTCACTTCTGTGGGAAAACGAAACAGAAGTCTCCTGTTTTGAACTTTTCACTCTTGGGCTCACTCTGCCTTTCTTATTCCTCTTGCCAGTCATTCTCCACTTCCATCCCCACGTGCATTGTGGACTCTGACCCGTCTCTGTCCTCGCTCCCGCAGTCACTCTGGGAGACTTTAAAGTCCTTTCAGAGGCCAACGTGTGAGCACCTTAAACTGCCTTGTCTGACTCAGCTGTAATAACCTCAACAGCACTGTCACCGTCTGCTCTTACGCCAGTGTCTGGGCCTTATCGCCTGGAATGTGTCAGGAGATACAATTAGCTCCTCTGCCCCGTCTTCAAGCCACAGCCTCTGGCTGTTCAGCTCTCCTACATCTCCCTCTCTCCTTCTCACAGAGACCGTAGTTTTCCCTCTGTCTCTTGTTACTTGTCTCACTTCCATCTTTATCTGGCAAAGCCCTAACTCCGAATTCATCCTACAGTCATGCTCTGCTATGCTCTGCATGGATACCCAGGCAGCTGAGCCGTATTGTGGAAAATCAGGTAGAACAGTGAATTGATTAATTCATAGTTTCCAGTCTCAGCTAAATCCTGACCAACATGACTTAATCTTTTCACTAAGTGACTCTCAACCTTGGCTACATAATAGAATCTTCTGGGAACTTTAAAAAATCTCAATGCCCAGGCTGCAAGACAATTGGCCCAAGACAATTAAATCTGAAATTTTGGGGTAGGACCCAAGCATCAGTATTTCTTCCTGTTCTGCAGGTAACTCCAATGTGCATCCAAGATTGAGAACCATCGCTTTAAACTTGTTATTGAATGGTTTCCATTTTCCATTTCCCTGAAGGGCTATGCTGTTCGTTCACTGCTCTCTAAAAATCCCTTACCTAACTCCATTTTCTAAACCCTCAGCAACTTGACCTCACCTACTTTACTACAAAAATTGAAGCTTTTGTTGGTGGATCCTTTTAATCTTTTGCCCCCATTCAGTCAACTATACAACTAATTAGGGCCTCAGTTGTGCCAGGCAGTGTGCTTGACACTGGGCATAGAGTGGTGAACAGGACGATGTAGCTTATGCCTTCCTGGCACCTGCAGTCTAGCGCTGCATACGGGCAGGTCACTTAGGCAATTACAGACATGGTAAGTGCTGTGGGAGCACATAGGAAGGGCCCCATCCAGACTTGGGCCCCAGGGAAGGCTTTCCTCCCGTTACTAACTCACCTATTGCATTTCCTTTCTCTTTTCCCTTCTTGGAGGAGGAGGTGTCACTGCGCCAGTGGAGGGAGAGCACCACCTTGCAGGGCTCCTTTCTGTCCCCTCCCATTTTCTCCTGCAGACCTTCTATTCCTTCTTCGTTCTATTATTCTCACTATAAAAATACTCAAGGTGTTACCTCTGTAAGAATAGTAAAGCTTGATTTTTGCATCTCCTTCCTCTTGAAAGAGGCCTGTTCAATGCCTTCTGTTACTCGCCTACCTGCCTTTGCATTTTGGCTTCCGCTTCATCACTGCTTCATTTCCCTCGCTCACAGTCACGGGGCTTCTAGGTTGGCTCAATTCACTGGAGGCCATTCAGCTCTATGACACTGAGCCTTTCTGGTGCATTTGACTCTGTTCCTTGCTGTCTCTTTCAAAATTTTTCCCACTTTTGTTTTTGTGATTCTACATGTACTTAGTTCTGGTGGAGTCTTTTGGGTTTTTTTATTCTTTCTTTTTTGTCATCTTTGCGAGTTTCCCTCCCACAGCCCACCCCTTAAATCAGCAGTCCCTAACCTTTTTGGCATCAGGGACTGCTTTCATGGAAGGCAATTTTTCCACAGATGGTAGTGGAGGACGGGATAATTTCAGGATGATTCAAGGGCATTACATTTATTGTGAGTCAAAGCTCTCTGCTAATGATAATCTGTATTTGCAGCCGCTCCCCAGCACTAGCATCACTAACTCAGCTCCACCTCAGATCATCAGGCATTAGATTCTCATAAGGAACGCACAACCTAGATCCCTGGCATGCGCAGTTTACAGTAGGGTTTGCGCTCCTGTGAGGATGTAATTGCGCTGCTGACATGACAGGGCGTGGAGCTTATGTGGTGATGTGAGCGATGGGGAGCGGCGTAAATACAGATGAAGCTTCACTCTCTTGACTCGCCACTTACCTCCTGCTGTGCAGCCTGATTCCTAATAGGCCACGGACTGATACTGGTCCAAGGCCCAGAGGTTGAGGACTGTAGCCTTAAATGATGGAATTCTCCAAGGGTTTGTCCTTAGACCACTGGTTTTCTAATACATCCGTTACTGTGGTTTTAATCACCATCTAGATGTGAAAGCTTCCAAAAGCTCTGTCTTCAGCCTTGACCTTCCCCTCAAGTGCCTGCTCAACATCTCCACCTGAATGTCCCACAGGCTTGTCACACTGGGATTTACTAATTCCCTGTCTTTTAAACCTGTTCCTTTTCCTGTATTCCTTATCTGGTGATGCCACCTTGCACATAGCCACCCAAAGCAAGCCAGAAACTTTAGTCATGCTACCTTGTCCCTTTTCCTATCTAATGAATCACCAAGCCCTCCGTGTATTGCCTCATAAATATTTCTTGACTTTGTGTCTACTGGGCACTAGACATCACCAAACTATCTCTGCTGTTGTTCAAGCCTTTGATCACTTCTCATTAGGATGATTGAAATTAAATTCTAGTTGGTCTCCCTGCCTGTAGGCTGACCCCCCCCATTCATCCTTCACATAGCTCACTTGCCTATAGCTAAGGCTTGCAGACTCTGAACTGAGGGGCTTCTTCTGGGGTAGGCTTGGGGTTGTCAGTGTAATAGGACCCTGGTGACCTTCTGCATAATATTTCACCTTTTGAAAGCTTACTATTGCCTGTGTGACATCTTTTTACACTATTCCTCATTTGCGCTCCTTCCACAGTGCATTTGCCCATCCTCTTACTCCAAAGTGCCCTATTCCTGCCATTCACTAGGAAATAGTGCAATCTCCTATCTTCCAGAAAGCCTTCTTATCACTTATATGTTTATTTCTTCACTGATATTTATTGGACATCTGTGTCATCCCAGGAAGGAAAACAACATACCTGAAAGGGAGAAGATAGATAAGAACATACCCTAAGGCTTTAAAGAAGTGCTTCTCAAACTATCTGTGGGGATGGACAAACTGGGTTTTTTATTTGTTTGCTTTTGCTCTATCATGGATCCATAAATGGTCCTATTGTACATGATGAATATGCAGGTTGCACCACCTGTGACTTGCCACATGAATTTAGCAACACCCAAACTGGTTTATGCCTTATTCCACAAGTATCATATTTGAATGAATGTCACAGCAATGTCACGTTGCTATAAACATTTTTTTTTTTTTTTCAGACAGAGTCTTGCTCTGTTGCCTGGGTAGAGTGCAGTGGCATCATCATAGCTCACTGCAATCTCAAACTCCTGGGCTCAGATGGTCCTCCTGCCTCAGCCTCCTGAGTAGCTGGGACTACAGGTGCATGCTACCACACTGGATAATTTTTCTATTTTTATTAGTAACAGGGTCTTGCTCTTTCTCAGGCTGGTTTCAAACTCTAATCCTGAGCCCAAGCAATTCTCCCACCTTGGTCTTGGTCTCCCAGAGTGCTAGGATTACAGGCATGAGCCACTGTGCCCAGCCTGCTATAAACATTTCTAAATGCTTATACTTGATTTCTGGACTTAATTTGTACCAAGCAAATAATAAACCATCAGCACCAGTGATAGGCCACCTTTGAATAGCACTGCACTAGAGGGTGTGCTAGATGCTGTCATAGAAGAGGGGACAGTTTACATCAGGGGCTCAAAAGAGACTGAACAGTTTGCCTGGATGATTGAGCTGTAAGGGGGACAGAAAGCCTGTTAGAGGAAGGCAGGATCTTAAAAAGTGAGCCATGCTTACCAGCCTGGTAGACAAGGCTTTTTAATCCTGAGGAAAAGCTAGAGTGTATGTAGAAAGGGAAAGTGGACCAGTTTGGACAGCAGGGGCATAGTGGAAGGGTATTGCTGTAAAGCAGGGATGAAGCCAGAGAGTCAGATGTGGTTGAGGTCATTCATTCAGCGAATTTTTTTTTTTTGGAATCAACCATGTACCAGATCTGGTCTAGGGACTGGGATTAAAAGCCAAGCAGAGACAATTTTTGCCCTGATAGAGCTTAGAAGGGTGTTCAGGGTAACCAAAAAGTTAGACTTTGTAGTAACTATAGGAAGTCTGTGAAAGATTTTGAGGTGGAACATGGCATGACTGATTTAATTCTTAGAAAGATGACTCCGGTGGCACTGGGGACAATGGATGGCTATTGAGTCAGGAAAGTTAGTTGAGAGGTGCTTGCGGTAATCCAGGTAAGAAAGGATAAAAGCTTCAGGAAATAGCAGTCAGAGGTTGGGAGGAGAAAGTGTGGGTAAGGGAAGAAGAAAGGGACTTTCAGCAGAAATATCGTATCATTAGGTGGTATAAACCACAGGTCTTGAGGGGGTCAATGCAGTCTAAGGATGGCTTGTGATTTCTGACTTGTGATAAGGTTAGTGGTCCAGTTCATTGGGGGAGTGCCTAATAGAAGGGGAGCAATTAGAGAGGTGAGAAGTCAAGAGTCTGAGGATGTCATGCCAGGTAGGCGCCTCCTCTGTGCTCCCACAGTGCTTTGTGCTAACTTCTAGCACAGAGTTGTTCAATGGGTTTATGTGCTTATGAGCTCCTTAAGAATATGAACCCATTTTTCCATCCCAAACAGTGAGCATAGGGGGCCTAATGTGTAGAACAGGCTCGACAAATGGTTCTTAATCTCAACAGGAAGATAGTGTGTTAGTTTTCTATTGCTGCTGTAATGAATCATCACAAACTGTTTTAGTGAATTACAACACAAATGTGTTATCTCACAGTGCTATAGGTCAAAAGACCAGGTTGGCACAGCTGGTTTCTCTGCTCTATATTTCACAAGGCCCAAATTAAGGTGTTAGCCAGTTGGGCTCTTATCAGGAGGGTCTGGTAGGGGGGATCTGTTTCCAAGTTCATTCAGATGGTTGGCAGAATTCAGTTCCTTGTGGTTGCGGGACTGAGGTCTCTGTTTCCTCACTGGCTGTCAGGTAGAGGCCACCCTTAGCTCCTAGGGGCCCCTGTCTAGTCCTTGAATGTGGGTCCCTCCATCCCAGAGCTGCAACAGTGCATTGAACTGTCATGCTTCAAATATCTCTGCCTCCTCCTCCTTCCAGCCAGAGACAGTTCTCTGCTTTTAAGGGCTCATGTGATTACATTGGGCCCACCTGGATAATCCAGGATAATCTCTCTATTTTAAGGTCTGTAATCTTAATTACATCTTTGGAATCTCTTTAGTCATGTAACATAGTCACAGATTCTGGGGATGAGGTTGTGGATATATTTGAGGGTTAAGGGGAAAGAATCATTTTGTGTACCACAATAGTATTAGTAAATATCCACCAAGCCACGTAGGCATTATGATCATGGTTCTTAAACACTTACGTATTCTAGCACCACTCATTTGTATAGAGAAGCACAAGGAGATTAGACTTGCCCAGTGTCAGAAGGAAATGGGAGCAGAGGTAGATCGCAGCCCTTCAACTTCTGCTCTTCCTTCTAGTCATCAGTCTATTTATCCATCGTCCATCTGTCTAGCCATTTATCCCGTCCATTCAACTAGTCATTCATTCAATCATCAACATTTGAGTACCTGCTTTTTCTTAAGTCTGTGCTAGGTTGGGAAATGAGGAAGAAGGTGAGCTACAAAGATAAATAACACCTAATTTCTGTCAGCTCATTTTCAGTATACTGAGTGAGGTCTACGTAAGGTTTTCTTAAATCTGTGCTGTCTACTTGTTTGGCTTGTGTTGATGTTGTTTTCTTCTCTGCTTAGTGAATAATCTGTTTTTAGTATGTTGTAACTTCAGGCCTTGTACCAAGTGCTCAGTAAATGTGTATAGTTATGGTAATTACTGCTTAGTTTACTTCTATGTGTGGCTACAAAATTTAGGAACCATTAATACATGTATTTTATTGTTTCAATTTTTAACTTTATTCAAGTGACCAATGTTATCAGTTGCTTGTTACTCTTTGAAGAGATATACTGTGCACATACAAGGACTTATTTCTCTTGTACCTGGTGTTAATTATGTATTTTAGCAATTATTCCATAGCAGCACAGCTAAAGCTGCTTTATTCTTTCATTCTTTTTTATAACTTCATTCCTTTTTATGGCTCAGTGTTCTATGATACAAATATGCCAGTTTATTAACAAGCCTCTTATTGGTGGAAATTTGGATTGTTTCTACTTCTTTTGCTATTAAATGATTGTTGTAATAAAAAATCTCGTATGTGCACCTTTCACACAAGTGTTAAGTATACACCTAAAATATTTGTTACAGTAGATATTGCCAAGTCACTCCCCTAGAGGTTGTACCAATTCACGTTCCCACCAGCAATGTATGAGAGTGCCTGTTTCTCCATACCTTGGCCAACGAAGTATGTTATCAAACTTTATGATCTTGCCAATCTGATAAGTTAAGATGCTATTTCACTCTAATTTGCATTTGACACATTGTTGAGTAACACTGGGCATCTTTTCATATATATTTTAGAGCTATTTGTATTTCCTTTTCTATAAACCCTCTGTCCATTTCTCTGGTGAGAAATGTTGGTTTTCTTCATTTTAATTTGTTGGAAGCCTTTATATGTGTTAGAGAAAGTAGCCTTTTGGGTTACGAGCTACATATATTATTCTTTCAGTTTGAATCATCTTTTGACTTTGTATGCTTAGGCTTTTGACTGCCCATATGTTTAATTTTAGGTGGTCATATTTAATTTTTACATCTGTGACTTCTATGTTTTGTGTCATGATTGGAAAAGCCTTCCTCATCCCAGTATTATAAAATAATTATCTCAAGTTTTGCCAAATTTTTAAAAGCTTTTTATTGTGAAATAATTATAGATTCACAGGTAGTTGCAACATTAGTACAGAGAGATCCTGTATACCTTTCACTCAGGTTCCCCCAACCACCAGGTATTTTTATAATTTCATTTTTTATGTTTAAATTTATGATCCATCTGAAATTTGTTTTAGTATGAGATTCCAATTTTATTTTTTCCAATTAGTACCCATTGATCCTAACATCATTTATCAAATAATCTATATTTTCTCCCGTAATTTAAAATGCATGTGTATCCGTCATGTGCTAAATTTCCATATATACGGCTTAATGTCTGAAATATTTAAAGTGTCAACTGGAAGAGCAGCTGTCATGGTGTTGGCAGTATATAGTTTGCAAAGAGCCACAGGTTGTGATAACCAGCGCTGACCTTGTTTCAAAATACTGTAATAGTGTAATTTGGCCTGTTTGTCTAGAATTGACTTTGCGGGTGTTGTGGGTTGTGCTGGGGTGTAGGTGAATGACATTTATTCTTTGCCCTGCAGAGTTCACCTTATCTTATTGATCCCAATCTATTAAAGTAAATCCTTTTTTAGACTATGTCGTGCTTAAGGTTAACTGTGTAATTAATCCTCACAAAACTCTTCTAAGGGACATATATTATACCCATTTTGTAGGTAATAAATAGAGACTCAGAGATTGCAGTTGTTCAGATCTCCGGTCACAGAGCAGGTATGCAGAGCTCAGACTCAGGTTCTCCTCTTGCAATTAGTATTATCCCACACCTTCCAGGACATGCCTCAGGTCTGCCTAAGATGTCTTTCACTCTATCGACCTGACGTAAAAACTACTATAATGTGTGCACTACAGCACAACGCCACTGTTCCATCTCTGCTTTAGAAACCTAAAGGCCGTCACCATTTTAAGTTTATTTTATTTTTAAAAATAAAATAAATTACATATAAACCTCAAGTATATATTCGAGGTTTACAACATGATGTCTGTTTTCAGTTCCTACTTTTCCATGAAATATCTAAGCAAAGATAGATGACTTCTCCAAGGTTTTTCTGACTTCACTTTGAGTAATGCTAAAAAGAAAAATTAACTAAAATACTCATCTGCTCATTTAGTTATCTGAATTTAGGGGGCAAATTTAGGTAATCCTAAATACTTTCCCAACTGTATGATTCTAGATATATTTTTTTTTATCTTGCCAGTATTTTCCATCATTTTATGTTCCCATATAGGAGAGAGTGAACAAAAGCATTTAAAGAATGACAAGTATTTTCATGTGGGTTATTTAGAGAGAAAACATGCTAGAAATTTCTTAATCCAATTAAAAATCACATTTGTTAGGGGAAATCATGTAGGCTGATTATTGTATAATAGTTTTGACTTCAGTTCATTACTTTAGCTTGCTAGCATATGTTTAAAGGCCACCACTTAAAGTTCTGTGCTTTGAATTTAAGTCAATCAGTTCACATACCCTGTAGGATCCTCTTACAGTTTCCTGTTAGCTGCAGGGTAGTGCATGTGATGTTTTTTGTGGGATGGGGATTTTGGGAGAAGTAAATGGGGCTAGGGCAGTTGGAAGGACTCTCCAGCCCTGCATTTTCTGCTTACTGGTCAGAATGATCACTGTAGCAATGTAAGGTCTTCCAGAGGACTTTGCCCACATCTCTGGGAAGCTGTGTCTGTGTGGAGTCTCTGTTGACAGCCCTCACACTGGCCAGTGTGGGTACTTATGGACTTGAGTCACTTAGTGTGTTTGGTGGGGAAAAGTATGTTCTTAGGATCTGGCAAGTTAATGCAAGGCCAGCCACACCCAAGAAACTGCTTCACAAACTAGAATTCCAGAAGTCACACATGTAAAATTGGTCATATACATAGATAAAGCCAAGAGTGAGCAAATGTGCATATGGGTACTTCTGCTGAGGAGATTCAGGTCCAGATGAGAAGGTTGTTTGGTAAAATTAAAGCAAAAGGAGCTTGACTAATCCTATTCTCCTCTCTAGAGATGGTTCTGTGTTCTAAAACCTTCATTCAAAGCACGCTTCTGGGCAGTGCTAGAAAATCCTGGTGAGTACTTTACCGACTGTGTTTTGGAGACTTGGAGGGAACCTCTGCCTTACAGTTTGTATTCAGTTTTATGTCACTTTCCCTAATTTCAACAGAACTGTGACAACCTACTAAAGTGTATTTACCACATAAATTTTCAGTTATTTCTTGTTTCTGTGAAGGGTGACACCTAATCCTTATCAGGAAGCTGGCTCGTTCATTCCCAGTCCACAGGATGGAAAGACCTCTTCGTGCAGAGACTTTCAACTCCGTATTAACCTTCAGAAGGTAGATGATTGGCACTTTCAGATTTCTTCCCAGAGTTAGGAGATTCATCCCACCTGGGGGCCTGAACTTTCTATTCCTGAATCTACCTTTATTCTTTTCTGAGACTTTTCTACATGGTGGACTAGGGAGATTAGCAATGTGAAGCACAAGCCATCTCAGTTTTAATGTAAAAATTTTTCTTTCTTTCTTTTTTTTTTATAATAAAAAACCTTACCATCTCAGTTTTAAAGGACAATCTATACTGCTGGTATAGATTGTATTAACCTTTTCTTACTAGATAGTCCCAAGTTACCTTTGGGTTGTGGCAGGATAATATATTTTTTTCACTAGCTTAGCTGATGCTTATCTTTTGAATGTTCTGCTCAGATGTGACTTTCTCCAGGAAGACTTTCTTGACTTGGCCTCCCACCCCCACTTTGCTGCTGAAGCATCTTAGGCTTATTGCTGTTGTAGAGCGTATGTTATATAGTATAACTCTTTGTCTGTGAACTCCAATAAGGTAAATACTCTGTCTAGTCCACTTTTTAGAAACAGCCTTATTGGGATATAACTCACATACTACACAATTCAGCCATTTAAAGTGTACAATTCCGTGAGTTTTAGTATGCTCACAGAGTTATACAGCCATGGCTACGATTAACTTTAGAACATTTTTATCACCCCCAAAAGAAACCCAGTACTCATTAGCACTCACTCCTTGCCACCCTCCCCAATCCCCCAGGCCTAGGCAACCACTAGTCTACTTTGTCTCTATGGGTTTGCCTGTTCTGGACATTGCATGTAAATAAGAGTATATACAATCCTTTGTGATTCACTCCTTTTACTTAGTATTGTGTTTTCAAGGTTCATCCATGTTGTAGTGTGAATCAGTACATTATTCCTTTTTTTATTGTTGAATAATATTTAATTATTTCAATATACCACATTGTATTTATTGGCTCATTAGTTAATGGACATTTGGGTTGTTTTTACTTTTTGACTGATAATAATGCTGCTATGAACACTCATGTATAAGTTTTTGTGTGGGCATATGTTTTCAGTTCTCTTAGATATATACCTAGGAATGGAATTTCTGGATCACACAGTAACTCTATGTTCAACTTTTTGGGAAACTTCCAAACTGTTCTTCATAGTGGCTGCACCACTTTACAATCTCATCAGCAATGAGATGATGGACCAAATCTGTTTCACCATCTTGCTCTTACCACCTTCCACACTGAGAACCTGTATGCTATAGTGGATGAGCATAGACTGGGGTCCTGTTGAACTTTGAACACCTCCTGCACAGCTTAATAACTGGCTCATACCTGTAATCCCAGCATTTTGGGGGGCTGAGGTGGGAAGATCACTTGAGGCCAGGAATTCAAAACCAACCTGGGCAATATGGCAAGACCCCATCTCTACAAAAAAAAAAAAAAAAAAATTGAAAAATTAGCCAGACACAGTAGAATGCACCTGTAGTCCTAGCTACTCAGGAGGCTGAGGTGGAAGGATCGCTTGACCCCAGGAGTTCAAGGCTGTAATGAACTATGATTACAGTACTCCAGCCTGGATGACAGAGTGAGAACCCCATCTCTTAAAAAAATAAAATAACTGTGTGATCTGGAACAAGTTTCTTAACTTCTCTGAGCTTTAGTTTCCTTATCTGTAAAATAAAGATAATGATACCTCTTTCATAGGGTTGCAGTGAGTATTGAATGTGATAATGTGTATGGAACACCAGCATAGTACCTGACCCAGAGCCTTCAATAAGTGGGCACCATTGTTACTCTCTTGGATGACTTGGGTAGCATGCTCTCTATTCCCTTGCTTCAGGAAGTAGAAGCAACAGCTGATTTCAGGTGATGTGCCTAGTTGCACTGCCTGTGGTATGCTGGGTCAGCTCCTTTTATTTCTTTAAGAAAACTCCCTACAAATCTCCTCACAGGATCTGGTAACACCTCTTCAATTTTTGAGCAATACTCCAAGATGACTACTGAGGCTGGATGAGAAAGCTGATTGGCATCTGTGGTTGTGCTGCTTCCTTATGAGTTTCTGCTCAAGCTTTAACTGACCCATTTCATAGATTCAGTTGTTCCTAGTAACTCGTTATGAAAATGATATTCTTTTCAGAACCAGCAATTTTTGAAACTTAGATCAAGATAGCTTTTTAACAGCAAAATCCCCAATAATGAAGATTCCAGGTCGGCACATGTTGATTTGGGCCACTGAGAAAAGTCTTTCTGACCTTTGTCAGAACAGTTGCTTACCGAGCTTGTCCTTATTGCTGCCTTGCTTTTGAACCTCTTGATTAATTTATGAAAGCAGAGGAACTGCTTTCATCTGAGGCACGCAGTGGCAAAGTTCCCCCGGCAGGAAGCGTTTGTTTGAACATCATGCAAAATGGCCACAAGGGAGACCTTAGTATTTTGTTTTACTTGTTTTGAGCTATATCATAATTTCATGATTGTGTCAATGTTTTCACCTGAGAGCTAAGTGTCTAAGAGAAAAGACTGTGACATTCTTGCCCTTAGGGACCTTCATTATCCAGTCCCAATCTGCCTGTGCAGTTTTAGCTGCTGCTTCTCCTCTTTGCAAATCCTTATGTACTACAACCAGACTAGTGGTCTTTTACCAAGTGCCCTCTGAAGTCCTCCCAGTTCCCGTTTCTGTTAACAGAAAAAATGTGATTGAAATATAAACAAACAGTTGATGGCTTTTGAAGTTGGAAGGGAGTGAAGGGGTCAGGTAGGACATAGCTTACTGAAGCGGGGAGTGAAGATTTTAACTCTAGACAGTAGTAGGGAGTGGTGGGAAGTAAATTTGTGTGGAGAGAATAGAGTCAGAAAATGGAGCTGAGTCGGAACTTGATGGCATTTAGAATAGGGAGGCATTGTACATTCTTGAGAAGGGAAAAAAGTGATGAAAGTGGTATTTTAGAACTTTTTTTTTCTTCTGTTAATAAGATTAACCCTAAGCATGGATTTAAGGGGTATAAGAGTAGATAGAGGCAGGCAGAGGAATTTGTAACGGCTCACAGGTTGGAGGTGAAAGAGCACAGTCAAAGAGGATTCCAATGTTTTGGATCAAAAGAAAAGTTAAGCCATTAACACCTGTGGCGGTGTTGGATCAAGAAGCCAGTTGGCTGAAGATAGAAGTTGGGCAAGATGAGTCCTTTTGGGATCAGTTAGGTTTCCTGTGACAGTGAAATAGTGAAGATGTTTATTGGTGGTTGGAAATAATGGACTCTGGCCTGGGTGAAATGTTGGGGTTCAGAATGCAGATCTGGGAGTCTTTACTATTGTATTCAGAGTGAGAAGATACAAAGGAAAAGAGAGTACCAAGGATTGAGAGGAGAAAGTGTCTCGTGCAGGGATATTAGAAGAAAAGAACTAGCTAAACAAAACCGTGAGGACTGAATGATGGAAAGGCCTGAGGCCAGTCAGAGGAGTGCTATGTTCTGAAAAGCAAGGTCACAGCTTTGGGAAAGAAAGAGAGGTCAGCAAGGTGAGACTGCAGGGAAATCAGGGTAGATGAGAACTCAGGAGAAGCCTCTGGGTTTAGCAAGAGGGAGGTCCTTAACCTTTGTGTATAACCTTTAACCAAGCAAGACGGTTATCTGAGGAGAGGCACACCTGCCATCAAGCATCCCTTAGAGATGCTGTGATCCCGAATTCCCACCATACTGGAGCTCAGTAGGTCAGCTCTGCTCAGGAGCAATCCACTTCCCTTACTTCATTATCATATGCCCATTCTTCATTTTTTCCAGTTAAATCTGGTAGCTTGGCACTATTGTTACTGATTTAACAACATAGGTCACAACCAGTTAGACTTTTTTCTCTCCCATGACGTTTTCTGACGAAGATAAAATACATGCCAAACAATAAATTTGGTTCTCTGTTGTCAGACTTATCGACAAGAATCCCTTTGTTGCTTTGTACTCCTTCCTTTCCCCTCAAGATAAGATTTTGTGTCTAGTTCTCTCTCTTTTTTTTAGGACTTATCTTAGATTAAGATTGAGATTAGGTGTCTTAGCCTGATTTCTATTGCTATAACAGAATACCTGAGACTGAATAATTTGTAAGAAAAGAAATTTGTTTCTCACAGTTCTGTAGGCTGGGAAGTGCCAGATCAAGGGCCTGCATCAGGGGAGGGCCTTCTTGCTGGTGGGGACTCTCTGCGGGGTCCTGAGGTGGTGCAGGGCATCACATGGTGAGGGGGCTCATGAGAGACGGCCAAACTGGCTTTTATAACAGACCCACTCTCCTGATAACTAATCCACTGCCTTGATAACCCATTGGTCCATTCATCCAGGAATGGGTTAATCCATCCTTGAGGAGAGAGCCCTCATGACCCAGTCACCTCCCAAAAGTCCCACCCCTCAACACTGCTGCATAAGGAACCAAGTTTCTAACACATGAACTTTTGGAGGACACTTTCAACCATAGCACTAGGTAAATAGAGAAGCATTCTTGGTAGGAAATAAAGAAGAGCTAGGGTAAGAGGAAAAATAGAATGACAGTGATGATTTGGGGAAGAGATTTTATGTTATTACTACCCTTGCATTGCCACTGTCCTTAAACCATAGCTCTGCCTTCTAAGAACCCTGAGAATGATGTTTGGTTAGAGATACAAGATCAACACGTCTAATGTAAACACAATTCAAGGTTATATTCTTACATTTTATTTAGGCGAATCACAGACTCTGTAGTTCAGATGAAAGATTAAAAGAAATCCAATAAATATTGCTCCTGTTTTAGGTGGGAAAAAAAACAGTAAAGGTGAAATCCTTTGTAGTTTAAGTGGTGTGATTTTGTGGTAGGGCTACATTTTAATACAATGGTTGATTCTCTTAGATAAGAAACTCTATCAGAAAGAAGTTCCAGATGACAAAAGAATAACACTTCTGTCTTATATCTTCAGCTATGTGGTTATCAGACGCTTGGGAATTTGCTAGGTGATAAATCTCTCTGTAGTAAGCTATTATGAAAAGTTACTTTTAGACTTTAATTACTGTGGAGAGCTTGTAATTTATGCTAAAAATTTTTTCAAGGTTTTTATAATATTTTACTTAAAAAATTTTTAGATATATGCTAGATATATAATTTGGTTGAATTAGTAATATACAGTAAACAAAGGATAAAGAAACATTTTTATGTGCGCTTTGACTAATTCAGCAGACTTTGCAATACTGTATCTTTCGATTTGCTATTCAGGAGGAAGAACACATCAAATTTCTAGGGAATTTATATATTAGCAATAACAAGAAGTGTATTTCTTGTCAACCCCATCTGTAGCAATACTGAATTTCAATAAATTTTTTTTTGTTGTTTTTGAGACGGGGCCTCTCTGTTGCCTGGGCTAGATAGAGTGCAGTGGTGTCACCATAGCTCACAGCAACCTCAAACTCCTGGGCTCAAGTGATCCTCCTGTCTCAGCCTTCTGAGTAGCTATGACTGCAGGTGCACATCACCACATTTGGCTAATTTTTCTGTTTTTTTGTAGAGACTGGATCTTGCTCTTGCTCAGGCTTGTTTTGAACTCCTGGCTTCAAGCAATCCTCCTGCCTTGGCCTCCCAAAGTGTTAGGATTACAGGTGTGAACCACTGTGCCTGGCCTAATTTTTTGTATTTTAGCAAGTAAACCTCAAAGTTGAAACTAGACTGGGATAAAATTCCCATTTTTCCCCCAAGAGAAATTACATGTTGTCCCATACTAATGAAATATATCTGGGAGCTTTTTTCAACCTGCAGGGCTCCAGTATGTGATCTGGGCTATATTAGATATAACTTTTATTAGTTCTTAATGATGTTATTTATGTTATTAGATCTTGGATCGGCTACAAATTATATGGAAAATGGTGTTTATTTTAAGATAGGCTTTGGTCATTTCTTCAAAGTTTAGAGGAATTTAACCTCTTCTCCAGGAGGCAATAGGAAATATGGGTTGTATAATAGCTTCTTGGAGATCTTTACTGTGCATCTTTCTAAGTTGTTTAAAGCACACACATTGAATTATGAATTCTTATAATATCAGTGAGGGTTTAGTACATGCCACCCCAAATGTAGTACTTTGGCAGCTGAGGAAACAGTAGAAGCAGGAAGGCTACTCCCACCTTCCCCTTGCCCTTCTTCCCTGAAGCAGGTTAAAAGATCATTTGAGAGGTGCCCTCCTTATACCCAGGTAAAAGAAGCTGAAGACACAGAGACACCAAGAAGGACCTGAACAGGCCTTGCTAAGTTCCTCCAGTTTAGCACCATGAGATCATACCCTTTTGTCCTCCAATCATATGTCTCCATGACCGTCCACTCTTCATCAAACTGGCATAAAAAATACACAGAGGTCGGCATATCCTTATGAAGGCTCCCATGTCACATAGAACTTACATTAAATAAATTTGTATAATTTTCTCTTGTTTAGAAAAAAAACCAAGGAAACTAGACTGGGAAACAAACCCCAAAGGAATATAAAAGTTGGTAGCCTTTGTGTGCATTATATAGGCCCTAGTTCCTCAGTTTCTGATCTTTATTCTCGGTATGTCATTATTTATTAGCCTTTCCAACAAAACGTAGTGGGAAAAGAAGTATTTCCTAATACTCATCAGGAAACAGGTCAGATGAACTGCTTTAGAAAGACACTGAAGCCAGTAAAGAGAAACACTTGGAATGCCCAGTATGCTAATTTAACAAGACTATCTTGTATACTATTAATATACAGAGTATAGTGTGCGCGTACACATACGCACATACTCTGACTATACTGTGTCTTCCTTCCAGGTATGAGGATTTGGTTAAATGATCATAATTCAAATGAATAAAATACAACTGATCTTATTCCTAAAGTTTTTTTTTTAAAAGAGGTACAACTGACCTTAATGAAAACACATTGTCAAGTTTTTGAGAATCAAATCTCATTAAAGAAAATCTTTTGAGAAGATCAGTGCAGCCTCTTAGTAAAGGATGAGAGCTCAAATAGAACACAATCAAACAACAAAAAGCTGAGAAGTTGACCTGGTCGTGTAAGATAAATATGCCTTATTTACTTACGCTTCTAACTTAAATTTGTAAGTGAGAAAAGTGGGACTGCCTGCTACCCAGTGCAGCAAAAAAATAAATAAATAAAAATGTCAACTATGATAATTTCTTTTATGGGTTGATTTATACCGTGGATTTTTACTCCTTGACTCATTTCCCCTGGGTCAGTACTGTGCAAGATACAAATTTGCTCAAGACACTCCTCCTACCCTTCCCCCACCCTACCCTGCACAAACTTACAGAATTTTAGGTAAGGAAGGACTTGTCTACAGATGAAATGCATTATAATGACTGCCAAATATAGAGGTACATGCAGAAGTGAGAACCAACGTATTTAATGAGGGTGATGACCGATAACTGAGTGATAACTGAGTGTCTAACTGATAGATTGGATGCCAGTCCTGAAAAACTGACCTGGCTGTCCCAGTGCACAAGAGTGCAGTATCAGTACCGGTTACATATAATGTGCTGTAGGATTGCATAGTTGTATAATATAGTGATTGATTCAGCTGAATAATCATATAGAGATAACGGGCTAATCTGTCATCAGTTTGATTAGAATGACATTCCTATCATCATGAACTCTCCATAGAAACTCTTTAAACAGAAGTTTAGGTAAGCAGCGGGCTTAGAAAAACTCAAATGAAAAGCCTTTGATAAATGGATGAACTCACCATCTCCCTTCCCTACAGCATGGGATTATAATGTCGGTGTCCTCACCCATGAATAGGAAATGAAGGTGTGCGTTAAGTATTGATATATAGCAGGAGAGGATCCTAGGGGTACTGCTCCAGGCTAGGTCAGCTGTGTTCTTTAGTTCTTCAGCCCCCAAATACTTTCTTTCATACTATGCTTTATTTTATTTTTTTAGGTACCTAAAACACTCAAAGTTTTATTTGTGTTAACAAGCATTGTCTTAAAAAACAAAACCAGAAAAATCACAGTGCCATGTTTCCCTAAGTGGTTGAAGGACCACTTAGATGCGACTGCCTGCAAGGGGGAGGCTCTGGAAATATGCCTTCAGCAAGTGTCTGAGGAGAATCTAATGCACATGTAAGTTTCTAATGAAAGTATTTTCTTTCCAATAATCAGCCAACATGAGTTGTAATTTAGTAAACTGACTTTTTGTTTGTTTGTTTGAAGGAGTTAGCCGTTGTGTACTTGGGACATTTTTGGTGAGGTTAAGGTCTTGGTGGACCTAGGGCAGAATGAGATCCCTGGGTATAAGAGACACCTAACAAGATTATCTTGAGGCCCTAGGAAATGTGGCTTCATTACTTCTGTTGTGCTGATTGTCTCTCCATTTCTCAAAACCAGAACTCTAGCTGAACCTGTACTTACCCACATTGTGGGCTAAGTCAATGTTTGTGGCTTGTCTAGAAAACTAAGTGCCTATTGTGCTTTTGTGCAAATGAAATACTTTGAATTTCCAAGCAACTGAAATACAAATGCAGTTTAGAAACCTCGCTGATTATAGGTTGAGTACTAGTGTTGAAATAGGGACTTTCTCTTGCCCACCAGTTTTGCTGTTGTGGCCAGGGGAATTTCACCTGGGGCTATGGTTTCTTTATTTTCCTGCTTTGTCCTGACTTCCTGTGAATTCAGAGTTCAGAAGATACATAGCATATATACCTTAGGCATATATACATGTACATACTCGTGCAATTTCAGCTTCTCCTTTGCTACCAACTTTTCCTGGTTCTATAAATGTATTCAGGATGTTTTCATTTTTTGAAATAAAACTGCCTTTCACTCTACCGTCTTATTTTTCATTCTCCTATAATGAATATCTTGACTAGCATGCAACATAGAATGGGAAAGAGCCCAGAAGTCAGTTGGGCTGAGTGTTGGATCTAACTCTTTCTTGGCAAATCCTCAGAAATTTAGTCATTACAACTGAACAAACTCTAGGGGTGCCTCCAGTTCAAATCTTGCTATAGGATAAATATTATATGTGTCTATACTATTTTCAGTGCCTCCTCACCCCTCAGGGAACGGGATTGGATTTTTACCACTCTAGAAGTTTACAAATTATTTGCTAGTTTCAGCATTCAGTAGTTCTTTTTCTTCATCCTCTTTCACTCAACACTGGAGAACTAGTTTTCTGCCTTAGATTCTTTGACACTACCAATACCAGTTGTTAGCCTAACATTCTTTTTCTTTCTTCCATCTTTTGAACATTTTAAACTAGAATTTTTAGACATACACAAACGTAGAGTTGTAAAATTAATATCCATGTACCATTACCCATCCTCAAATATTGTCAATGTCTCACCAGCCTCTTAACATGCTTTTTTAAAGAAAAAACTATTTTGTTCCATTGCTTTAATCCTCTAGAATGAGTATGTACTATTTCAGGAGAACAAAATGATTTTGTCTTTATATTGTAGGATTTTATAATATTTGCATTCTATTCTATAATCCTAATATTCTTTCTACATTTACATGGATTCTGCCTACCACCAGTCTTTTTAAAAGGGCTTCTTCATTCCAAAATTATTTGTTTTGATTCATGTCTATAGTCACTAGATTTCATCATGTCATCTTTTTTTTTAAGAAGGCTAATGGATGAACATCCCATAAGTTCTTCCATTTTTGAGAAGGTATTTCTGTTGCCTTTATACTTGAATAAGATCTTAGTTAGGTATAATATTCCTGAGTTATGCTTTGCTCTTTGTAAAAGTGTTAATCCGGTTGACATTGAATGCTACTTTATTCTGATACAGCCTAAATTTCTTCTCTCCTATGTATAATTTGCTTTCTTTTCTGTTTAAAATTTTTTAAAAATTTATATTCAGTATATTAACTTTTTTGGTATGGATTTTGACTCATGCATAGAATCATGTAGCCAACACCACAGTTAAGATACAGACATTTCCATCACCCCTCAAAATTCTCCTATGCTGCACTTTGCAATCAGAATCTCTCCTGTCCATTTACTTTTCTTCAGATTTGGGGATACTTGTAAGAATTCCCACAGTCGTACTGGTGATGCAGAAGACCCTGAGAACTCTGGATGTGTTCTTTCAGGAATAGATTCTGATGATGGAGGCTCCACACATAAATGGTGAACAGACAAAAATGCATTAAAGATGTCTCTTGGAAATGGGATACGCCCTGTGAGGTGGAATGAATCTTGGTATGGATATTTAGCAACACTTTATAAATGAAAATATAACTCAGTTGTTGTTACATCTTCTTTTTTGACCATTTATTTTTCTTTTTGGAGCTCCTACCAGACTTCATTCTGTAGCTTTCTGACTGTTGTTTTTTTTTTTTTTTTTTTTTTTTTTTTTTTTTAGAATTGGTGTCTATAATATGCCCAGGATGGGGTTTAAAACCTGGTCACAAGCCAAACTCCCGCCTTGGCCTTACAAATTGCAGGGATTTAAGGCCATTTCCCCG
>CAUYRT010102738.1:0-12693 GCA_963574885.1 Lepilemur ruficaudatus | reverse complement strand
AACCTCAGACTCCTGGGCTCAAGGGATCCTTCTGCCTCAGCCTCCCAAGTAGCTGGGAATACAGGCATGTGCCACCATGCCCGGCTCATTTTTTCTATATATATCTTAAGTTGGCCAATTAATTTCTTTCTATTTATAGTAGAGACGGGGTCTCGCTCTTCCTCAGGCTGGTTTCGAACTCCTGACCTTGAGTGATCCGCCCGCCTCAGCCTCCCAGAGTGCTAGGATTACAGGCGTGAGCCACCGGGCCCGGCCCAGTTTTGTGGTTTTAAAGCTCCCCAGGTGACTCTAATAAGCAGCTAGAACTGAAAATCATTGATCTAATCCTGCTTCCTGATTTCACAGATAAACACAATAATTCAATAGGGTAGAGAGAAGAACACAGAACTTGGATCAAAAAATCTTAATTTGAATCTCCTCTGTACATACCATTTATTAACCTTAAGAAAGTTGCTTACCCTGTCCGTGCCTCAGCTCCTTCAACTGTAATGGAGAATAACAATAGATACCATCTTAATCGATTAAGAGAGCTTTTTCCCTTGCAGAGACAAAGAAACTGATTATCAATGGGGATGAATAACTTACCCAAGTTATACCTTGGTAAGCCAAGAGTGTTCTGGGGGTAATTTAAGGATGTAATTTAGCCCTTTCCCTTCACTTCTACCATTCACTGGACCATATTGCCTCGGTGCTTATTGTCTGAAGCCATAACTATTAAACAATTTGTTAAAATAGCAACTATAATTCAAACTTTTGTTTTTAGTTCTATCATTCCCTCTTTTAATATTGCTAAAAATGAGATACAGTCTTCATACTCAGGTATAACTGAAGTAATTATCTAGGTTTTGACTGGGATACAACATTTTTTATGGTTAAAGAGGAAGAACTAGAAAGCGGGTCCTCAGCTGACACAAGGAGAGGACAAGGGAGTGAATTATCATTTTGGCACCCACAGTGTCTCTTTAAATACTTAAAAATAGGTGGGGCAGGGTGGCTCAGGCCTGTAATCCCAGCACTTTGGGAGGCTGAGGTGGGAGCATTGAGACCAAGAGTTCGAGACCACACTGGGCAATAGTGAGACCTAATCTATACCAAAAAAAATTACAAAAATTAGCCTGGTGTGGTGGTGCTAGTCCCAGCTACTCAGGAAGGTGAGGCAGGAGAATTGCTTGAGCCCCAGGAGTCTGAAGTTGCAGTGAGCTATGATGACACCATGGCACTCTAGCACAGGCAACACAGTGAGACCCTGTCTCAAAAAAATAAAAACCTTAGTGCATCCACTAAGGTTACCAAGAATACTTACACATGAAAGTTATTTTTCATTGAATTTTCTAGTTTTGAGAGTCTCTATCTTAACTGCTAAGATTAAACATTTGAAACTTCAGTATACTATATGCCAGTTATTATGCTATGCACTAATGATTCAAAAATGAAAAGGACATGAAAACTGTCTAACAGAGCTTATAAACATACAGATTGAATATCAAGGGAGGGCTAATTCTTCTGCCTCAATTAGTAGTTTCAGTTGGAAACTGAAGTTACTAATTTTTCTAAAGATACACTTTATTATAGATTCTTATTTATCCTTTATTTATACTGTGAATAGATTTCCTGGGGCTCTATCCCTTCTTTAAACCAAATAGAGCTCAATTCTGGGTAAGTCTAGCCAGGGTTCAAAATGATAAATGGGATGAAATCATCACCAAACAAGTATATGGTCTGACCACCCTTGCCATGTGGTTAGAATTGTCTTTGGCACTGGTTGGGATAAAAAGAAATGTATGACAGGGTTTTACAGAATGTGTGATTTTTCAGAGCTATAAGAATTTAGAAATAGGGGTGAACAGTGTGGGTTACTATTGTTAGAGAAGACATTCATTTTATTTTAAAAAACAAGAAGTCTAAGCCATTTTTTACAAGTAAATATTTTTCTTATTAGTATTTTAATCAGAAATATTACAAGCATATTATATATGATTGTTGAACAGATTAGAAATTATGAAATTTTCTAGGAAATCTGGTTTATATGTAAGTTGGAGAAATCTCATTTATAGGCATTGAGAATTACTTTTTTTTAGCAAGTGGGTCTCACTCTGTTGCCCAGGGTAGAGTACAGTGGCTTCGTCAGAGCTCACTATAACCTCCAACTCCTGGGCTCAAGTGATCCTCCAAACTCAGCCTCCCGAGTAGCTAGGATTACACCACTGGCATGCACTACCAAGCCCAGCCAATTTTTTAATTTTTTGTAGAGACAGGGTCTTGCTATGTTGCCCAGGCTGGTCTTGAACTCCTGCCTTAAGTGATCCTCCTGCCTTGCCTCCAAAAGTGCTGGGATTACAGGCGTAAGCTCTGTGAGTTAAAAAGCAGAGATCAATTTTTCTATAATTGGCTGTTAGAGTTTTTATTTGTTGGAAATTTAAAACAGTGAAACAGAATACAGAGAAATGAAATATTTTGCTTCATAAACACAAATTTTAGTTTATCTGTAAAATATTTCACTGAGTGGAAATAATATTTTTAAAATTAAATGTTTCTCTGTAGCACTCTGGGAGGCTGAGGTGGGAGGATCGCTTGAGCTCAGGAGTTCGAGACCAGCCTGAGCAAGAGCAAGACACCATCTCTACTAAAAATAGAAAAAATTAGCCGGGTGATGTGGCACCTGTAGTCCCAGTTCCTCTGGAGGCTGAGGCAGGACGATTGCTTTAGCTCAGGAGTTTGAGGTTGCTGTGAGCTAGGCTGATGCCACTGCACTCTACTCAGGACAACAGATTAAGACTCTGTCTCAAAAAAAAAAAAAAAAAAGTGTTATTCTGTTAAAATTGTTAATTGTTTCAAGAAGGAATCAAGAAAATAAAATGTTTCATCTGTGGTATGATTAGTAATTGCCTAAATTATTACCATCTGCAGATGTTTTGGTTTTATTAAAATACATTTACTTTTATTTACTGGCATGATTAAGTTTAACAGTTTCACTGTGTGTTTATTTTCTGGCCATTATTATTTTTGTTATGATTTTTACTTATGTAATTATATAATGATCACTCTAGATACCTAATACTCTAAGATACTCCACTGTATGAAGCTTGTCAGGTAACCCATTATTTCAAATGTCCAGATTGAAAAAAAAAATATGCTTTTCCTTTTTTGTCTTATCTGTGGTATAAAAGGCATTAATTCATTCAAATAACAATTGCACTTCTGATACCTACATGCTGTCTTATAGTCACTGGGGACATTGTGTCCCTGCCTTCATTATGTTTGTATTCTGGTGGAATATAAACAGAAAATGACTTTAGAAAATAAATTTCTTAGCCCTAGCACAGTGCCAGTGCCAGGAAGATGCTAGTGCTTCCTATTGCATCTGTATTTAATTATATCACGCCTTCCATTGAAAAATAAATCCAAGTACAGCAGGTCAATCTCCCTTCTACTTCATAGAACTGGAATCTGTTCTGAGAAAAGTATTAAACTGGAAAAGCAGAAAATACAATACTTGCTTGTATTTGGCACATATCAAAAAATTCTTGCTCCAAATATAACAATTACTAATGGCAACTTATAGTTACAAAGCATTTTAAGAAATACTGTAAATGAGCCACACTGTAAATGAGGTAGACAGGGAGGTGGCATAATTTTTGGGTTAAGAGGATGGGCTGTAGATTAATGATTTAATTCGTTCTGTGACCATCAAAAAACTACTTAACCTCGCTGACCCTCAGTTTCCTTATGTGTAAAATGTTAATACTGAAAGCTAACTAATATGGTTGCAGTGCAGATTAAAATATTTAAAGTATTTAAGATAGTGTTTGCCGTAACACTCAATAAACGGTGACTATTTTCATTAGTGATATTATCACTCTTCATGATTTTACAGATAAAGAAATTGAGATTCACAAAGATGGAGACATAAGGATTCACAGCTATAAAATGGAGGGGTGACACTTGATCTTCAATCTTCTGGCTCCAAATCCTATCAGTTTTATGACAGTACATCCTAAAGCAGGTAGTAAATTAGATCATTGTTAGAATATTAGTATGTTTATTTCAGGCTGAATTTTATAAGGTTATCGTTTAACCTATCTACCACTATCAAATTCTCTTAAATTGAGACATAAAATAGTATGTTATCATATGCTGTTATAGCATCTTCCTTTTTTGAAAAAAAATTACTTCCTGTTTTTTTCTCCACTTGATATTTAAGCTTTTACGTTAAGTCTAACTTTATCACTAACCATTTGATACAAAAAAAAGGTTTCCTAACGCCTTCCACAAATGTTGTATTATTTAATCCTCAAGTGGGGTGAAGTAAGCAAGGTCAGTTTACATAGGAGATAAACTCAGCAAGGTCTAGTGCCCAGATCCTGGCCACAGTAGTTTTTCTGATTCTAAATCCTATGCTAATACCATAAAGGTTTCTTAAAGATAAGAATGGGTGGGTGGGTGAGAAGCTACTATTAATCATACTGAAAGGTGATATTTAAATATGAAAAGTTACCTTCTTCTAAAGAGTTGAAAACGCGGCAAGGTACAGAAACTCTTAATAATACTGTAATTTTTCAAAGACGTGGGTTGGTCCTGACAACACATATACATGAGGCTCAAACACTTTAAAGAAGGGCTTCAGAGTAAACTCAAGCCCCGTAAAAGCGCTGCACTGGCTGGCAGAGTCCACACAAAACGCTGGCCTCTCACAGGTCTTTCAGGAAACACAGAACTTGAGGGATAAAAGAAGCCAGTAAGAGGTTGGGGAAAAAAGTAAGAACAGCGAATAGGTCTTCCCTGGGAGACTGAGGGCGCGCAAAGGCTGGGGCGCTGGAGGGAACACGCAGAGCATTTGGCGGGCACCGCAGTCTGAGAACGGGTCTGCAAGTTCGTCGTGGGAGCGTGCTGCCCGCGCCGCCAACACTGTGCAGCCCTCCCAGTGGATCTGCTCCCCTGGTTCGGGTGGGGAGGGAAAGAACAGAGCGCAGATGAGAAAAGCAGGCAGGGAAGGAAACTCTGGAGGAGCCACAGGTAGGATCGGGTTAGAGTCTGAGATTCGCGGGCTCCGGGCGGGCCGCACCTGCGAGCCCTCCGAGACGCCGTAGCCCCGCCCCCTCCGGCGCGTGGCGCCCATGATGCTAGGCGCGCGAGCGCTCTCCTTACAGAGGTCGCTCTTGTCCGAACGGTCGGCCTCCGCTGCGCCTGCGTGGTCGGGAGGGGAAGTGAGGCGGTTTCCTCGGCGCCTTTTCCGGCAGCGGCGGCGGCAGAGCTGCGAGGAGGAGGTGGAGGCCGGAGGGAGCCCGCGCTTGGGGCGGCGGCTGGAGGTAACCTCCCGGGCCGATCTGGAAAGACGGGCCTCCTCGGCCTCCGCTCCCCTCTGGGGCTCCGACAGTAACTCCCTTCTCCCTCTCTGTGTCTCTGCAGGCAGCGCACCGAGTTACCGCGAGGATCAATGACCTGACGGGGCGCCGGAGCCGCGCTGCCTCTCGGGCGTCCTGGGTCGGCGGTGAGCCGGGCGTGCGCGGGCCGGCGGACGGGCCGGAGGGCCGCAGTGTCCCGCGGCGGGTGAGAAGAAGGCGGAGAAGCGGGAACCGCGGCGGCGCTCGCGCGGCGCCCGCGGGGGGGAAGGGCAGTTCCGGGCCGGGCCGCGCCTCAGCAGGGCGGCGGCTCTCCCGGCGCAGACTCAGGGCCCCGGCGGCGGCGGCGACCGGAGGAATCAAGTTGTGCGGTCGGTGATGCCCGAGTGAGCGGCCGGCCCGGGCCTCTGCCCCTCGGAGGCAACTCCCACGCAGGCCGCACGGGCGCCCTCGCGGCGGGGAGGCTTCGTTTCGGTTTCGCGGCGGCGGCGGCGGCGTTGTTGCCTGAGGGGAAGCGGGACACCTGAATGCCCCCGGCCCCGGCTACTCCGACGCGATGGGGAAGGTGCTATCCAAAATCTTCGGGAACAAGGAAATGCGGATCCTCATGCTGGGCCTGGACGCGGCCGGCAAGACGACAATCCTGTACAAGTTGAAGCTGGGCCAGTCGGTGACCACCATTCCCACCGTGGGTTTCAACGTGGAGACGGTGACTTACAAAAACGTCAAGTTCAACGTGTGGGATGTGGGCGGCCAGGACAAGATCCGGCCGCTCTGGCGGCATTACTACACCGGGACCCAGGGTCTGATCTTCGTGGTGGACTGCGCCGACCGCGACCGCATCGACGAGGCCCGCCAGGAGCTGCACCGCATTATCAATGACCGGGAGATGAGGGACGCCATAATCCTCATCTTCGCCAACAAGCAGGACCTGCCTGATGCCATGAAACCCCACGAGATCCAGGAGAAACTGGGCCTGACCCGGATTCGGGACAGGAACTGGTATGTGCAGCCCTCCTGTGCCACCTCAGGGGACGGACTCTATGAGGGGCTCACATGGTTAACCTCTAACTACAAATCCTAATGAGCATTCTCCACCCATCCCCTGGAAGGAGAGAAATCAAAAACCCATTCATAGGATTATCGCCACCATCACCTCTTTGAATTGCCACTTTAGTCTTTTGAATTTGAACTCTGGAGTTACCGCTCTACGGTTTGGGGGGGTGGCTGGGGGTTTTCTTTTTGTTTCTCTTTTTCCCTTTTTTTCCCCTTTGCGTTAGGATGCTCTGATCTGACATTTGACATGAACACAAAGTGCTAGATGCTCTTGTTAACTTCCAGCAAATGGGATGGGGGAAATATAGCAGTTCTTGGTAAAGTCTTTTGTAATAATGGTTTGATTTTTTTTCTTTATTTTGAGAAAATCTTTTTTTCCCCAATGTATGCTTTTTCCTTTTTGCCCAGTTTCCTTATCACTTGCTGTAGATGGCTTATTTTGCATTCATGCAGACTGTGTTGCAAGTCTGTTTCATCTAGTAAACTGAAAATTATTGCTTAATCAAACTGCCGTTTGTCTTTTATATTTAAGGCCTTTCCTCCCTCCCTTATGAGTTCTAACTTTAACTTAGTAATTTCAAATGTGACCTTTTATATCTGAGACCAGTAAACTCAGCCCACAGTGGCAAATAATGAGTAATATCATTGTAATATGTTCCAGTTGCACATCAGTGTGTTAAACAGGTAATGTAAGAAGTTCTTTACAATGTCAGCAATTAAGTTCTGAAACGTACATCATGCATGAGTAGGAATAAAACCCAAGTTCCCCCTAACGTAGCTAACTTATGCTGCATAAAAATTTGAAAGTGTAACCCATCAAGGACACAGATTTTTTTTCACTGCAAAGTTAGTCACTCTGCTGTTTTTCCTCTTTTTTAACTTTAAAAATGACTCATTCCAGAAATTGGAGCAATAAAGGTGTATGCCACACACAAAATGTTTGTAGATATTTTAAGTGACTTTTGGGCAAAACTGGAATGTATACTTTTACCTTGTTTCAAATGTCTAAGACCAGTAGTTTTAAAATTACTAAACCATTTACTTTGTTAATAAAGCATTAGCATTTAACAATTCAAATTATATGCACCTTTAACCTAGTTGAAAAAAATACACATTTCCTGTTTTCGCAGCAACTGATTAAGCTGAAGATCCAAGTCATTTTTCATAGATGAGTGATCCATATCTCCATTAATTAGAACACTGGAAAAGATGTTTTATAAAAGATATTTAATTTTGTTTATAGGATTAACTCATGCAAATAGATACCCTGTTGGTTCAATAGTACACTGTCTCCTTTAAAGGAGGAAATGTGATGAATGAATGCTGTGTAGATTTGAGGGATGACAAAGGGGAAGTAGGATGGAGAGAAAGAACCTACAGATGACAATGAATGTAAACTTATTTTTCTTCAAGGGTAAGCAGTGTGCTCACTGGTGATATCCAGATCCTAACAAGATTACTTGGTTAGCTGGTTAGGACCAGTAACTAGATTGAGACCACTTATGATGATATTTTGAACCAAATGTTAATGCTTGATCACAGAATTGTGAAGCAGCATCTGGTTCTTATATAGCCTTAAGGATTAATTTTAGCGATCCTCAAGGAATTAAACTTAGGGAATTTCAGAAATGTAGACTGCAAAGGCGGTATACAGGAAAAGGTGGAGTGGGTTTTGTTTATGAGGGTGTCTGAAAACTAAAATTGAGCGGGATATCAAGGTATAGTTGGACAGTATTGGTCCTTCAAGCTTTGGCCATATTGTATAATGGAGCTCTTACCAAAGACGTATAAGATGAATAAGGCTATTAAAAAGAAACTATCAAAGTAAAACTCTTGACAAACATTCTACTTAAAGCAGATGAGAAAAGGTGCTACGTTGCAGGCTCCTGCAGGTGCAGAGGGATTTTTTATTTCAAGATGCAACTGAAGTATAAATTTCTGTTTCACTTCAGTAGAAGTATCTCTAGAAATGAGGCTGATAAATACAGCTAAGAACATTTTGGTTGCTTTTTAAAATTCCCAAAGCTCCTCCATAAATGTAATTCTTAAGTGTTTTAAATGATTACATTTTAAGGTACATAAACATGGGTTATCCAAATATTAATGCTATAGTAACATCCTAAAACAAAACAAGCACAAAGGTATAAATATGCCTAAACTGGAGGAAACTTGAAACCCTCATGTTAATTCTTAAATGTAGTATTTCTAACTTGTGAAGACAGATTGGTAGGCAGCCATTTTTTTGTGTCTTAAGATAACTGGGGGGCATAGTTAAAATTTTATACATCAAGTGATTGATATTATTGAATGTTGCAGGTGAGATGTTATTTTGGTTTATTTGAAATGTCTGAAAAAAGGGGGAGGGGGAAGCAAATATTTGAAATTTGGAAAACCCTAAACCTTTTGGTAAGAAATTGTAATTTTCACTTACATTTTCTTTAAGGATATAAAAGGTTTATAATTGATGTAGTTAAATTGAACCATAATCATTGATGATTATGGAGCAGGTAATTATCACCTGCCGAAAAAGTTATAATTTAAGAATTTAAAAACTAAGATCTTGAAATTTTTGTTTAATTGCATCAGTTTCTGTATTTATGTGAATTTATAAACTGCAGTAAGTTTTGAATGAGGTTAATCTTGTTTAATATAAGTAAATGAGTCTGTAGACTGTGATCTCCCCAAACTAAAAAGTATAGTACTTGGAATTGTGTTCTTTATGGTTGTAGTGTTGGTAAAGCACTAATATGCAGAAAATAAAGGAATTACACAGTGCAGTTTCTCACGTTATGTTACTCACTTGAACTAGATAAATGGGACGTGTGGTGTGTTGGGCCATGTTACTCTCCAGGGCATGTGGTAAGAAGTCATGATTTGGAAGTCACTTGACTTTTATAAGCACAAAAAAGACAATGTTTGGTTCTTGTAAATGATGGCTGTTGAAGGAGATTTGCCCTGTTTTAGTTCCACCAAACTTAATCTGATTTTATAATTTAGAACAGAAAAACAGAAAATAATTTTTAAAAATTGGAAGGTCCTATACAGTCTTCATTCTACTGTTTTTCCAAATCACAACCTTAGCATTTTTAGTACAGAGTTGTGTCTAAAGAATTGGCCTTAAGTTTTAACCCTTGACAATAGACTTGGATTTTAAAGGTTTCTTTTAGAGGTCAAAGTTGCTTTGTCACATAAAAATGGCAGAATTGTAGTCACTTAGCAAAATAGTAGATAAAGAATAACTTGTTGGATAAATGGGTTTTTAAACACATTTTTGTAAGCATTCCCTCCTATATCAGCTATTTCTATAATTTGGTTTTAGAATGTCTTCATGTTATCTGTAGTATGATTTAACCCCCATGTTAATATATATTAGTGTATTTAGTAGTGTGGTTTATTAAGATAATTAACAGTTTGTCAGTGATAGCAGAAAATATTTCCCTCTTTAGTTTTTATGCTTTAATAAGCTTAGAAATATAATAGCCATAATCTGAATGGTAATGGGGCTTTTTAAATTCTCAGTCACTTCCTGAATACCTTGGCAATCAGGGTTATAAAAGTAAGGCAAGTCTTATCTCTTTCCATATATGTAAAAATTGTATTATAAAATCATATATAGCAATTACAAATAACTTTTAAGTCTAATCACTGAGCATAATGTATAACGTTCAATAGAATCTAGCTTTTTGCTTTGTTTAATTAAATGGTAGAGACTACTAAAGATTATAGTATTAGGAAGTTTATAAACATGGAATGTTGGGAGATGGAGCCATAGAAGAGGCAAAGCAACTTCTCCCTGCTTTGCCAAACTTAAAGTTGCCAGACTAGATTAGTGAGTTGAACTGGCAGAGACCACATAGATGAGATCAAACAAGGCAGAACAGGTTTGTAGAGGGATTTAGGAATTACAATTGAAATTTGTTATTAAATTAGCTCAAGTAGTGGTAAACTTCATGAGAATTAAACTGTAAGAACTAACTTCATTTTGTGGAACAGTAAGAAAATGCTTTAATTTTTAACCTTTTTTTCTTTAAAGTGTTTTATGACTACTTGAAATGATTTAAAAATGGAAGTATTTGTCAATCTTGTCCTTGAATGTCTTTTCATTTATTGGAGAATATATATTTCCTCCATAGTATTTGTTTTTTAAGTGTGAGGGTAGGTTTATTTATTGAGAGCCTACTAATATGCCTGGCATGGTTTATGTGCAGGAGATACATCAGTGAAAAAACAAAGTATCTACCTTGACGGAACTCACATGGGGTGGGGAGGGAGAAAGAACAAAGATCAGATGATAAGTAAAAGTCTGTTAGGTGATACAATATATATTATAGTTTGTTATAGAAGAACAGGTAGGAACGTGTTTAGAGAAGGCCTCATTGAGAAGGTGACATGAACAAATATTTGAAGGAAGGAAATATTAATACTGGTATAATTGACATAGTAACAAAAAGATAACGTGTAGAGCTGGGGTGGGAAAACTATGGCCAAGGGCAAATCTGGCTGAAGCCTGTTTTTATAGGGGCTGTGCTAAGAGTAGCTTTTACATTTTTAAAGGATTTTTAAAGATTGTAAGGAAAAAAATACCATGAATATTCGATAAAGATAGTATGTGGCCTGAAAAGCCTAAAATATTTGCTATCCGGCCCTTTGTTGACCCCGATCGTGTCTAAGGCCCAATTTTTAAAACATTATCCAAATATACCAGGATCAAAGGAATCTGTACCAATAACTAAAATAGTAAAACAAAAAAACTATCAATATATATAGGGAATCCAACAATTTAAAGCAAAGACCATTATTTAATGAACGAGTCTAGTCAAAATTTTTGGGAACAGTGGCATAGAGAATTTACCACATTTACACATTTAGCAAGCCCTGAGATTTGCTATTGAGTAGTCTAACCTGGAATTTATTTTTTTCTAAATAACTTTTAAATCTGTGAAATTAGTAGTTTCTTGGTTTGAGTTTTAACATCATTCTTTAAAAACATCATTTGTGAATCATCTCATTTTACATATTTCCCTTATTTTTATGGTTTTATTGGTCTTAGGATTTAAATTTAAATGTGCGTCTCTGTTAAGGTGCCCTTTCCTCTAGATAACCTAGATTAGTTTGCAATATGTTCAGATAACATCATTTAACTGGCTTTTACTCACTCACTAGTACTGTAATCAAGTCTTGAGTCCAGTATTTTATATTAAGAAACTTTCTAGGGGGTAGGGGTAGGAAAAAAAGACTTTGTAAAGGAAAGGGTTTTATTGACTTGGAAACTAAGACATTGCATGATATTTGATTTATTCCAGTATTATTCCTTTAATCAATATAAACTAGAAAAATAATTTACTTCACAGATGAATTATTTCTTGCCTGGAGAGTGCTATACTAATGTAGTAGGATGTGGAAGCTATGACTATTTTATTTTTTGTTTTTATCCTTGCTACACCCTCCATTCCAATAACTTTTAAAAGAGAAACTAAACAAAGTAATTTATCAGGCGTTATGGAAGTAAAGTTTTATGGGGGACATTTATAAATGAGTTTTAAAAAAGTTAAAACACTTGTAGTTCATAGAAAGACCTATGTGAAATTGGTTATTTATGACCATAAAAGCTGTTTTCCATTACAGCTGAGTAGAATAGGTTGAGAAGGTCATAGCATATGAGAGGGTAAGCAAAACAAAACCAAATTTGTTGGAGTTATAGAAGCAAACATTTGGATCTTTGAAGTTTGTTATAATATGGTAAACCAAAGTGCTTTATCTCCATATCTTTATTTATTTAAATAGAATGTCTTGCTCTGTTGCCTAAGACGGAGTGCAATATCATGGTCATAGCTCACTGCAGCCTCAAATTCCTGGGCTCAAGCAATCCTCCCACCTCAGCCTCTCAAATAGCTGGGATTACAGGCTCATGCCATCATGCTTGGCTAATTTTTTTTTTTTTTAAGTGAAAGAAGATTTATTTATTTATTTATATTTATTCATTTATTTACTTACTTACTTACTTATACAGAGTCTCACTCTGTTGCCCGGGCTGTAGAGTGCCGTGGTGTCAGCCTAGCTCACAGCAACCTCAAACTCCTGGGCTCAAGCGATTCTTCTGCCTCAGCCTCCCGAGTAGCTGGGACTACAGGCATGCGCCACCATGCCTGGCTAATTTTTCACATGTATTTTTAGTTGTCCAATTAATTTCTTTCTATTTATAGTAGAGACGGGGTCTCGCTCTTGCTCAGGCTGGTCTTGAACTCCTGACCTTGAGCTATCCACCCGCCTCGGCCTCCCAGAGTGCTAGGATTACAGG
>CAUYRT010102733.1:0-27203 GCA_963574885.1 Lepilemur ruficaudatus | reverse complement strand
AGAGAGTTAGGGCCTTGCCCTGGATTAGGCTTTGCCTTAAGGGAATGTTGTGGCAGGTTGGATCTTCTATCCAGACCACTCAAAGTTTCTCCATATTAGCAGTAAGGCTGTTTCACTTTACTATTCTTTTTTTTTTTTTTTTTAAATCATTCTATTTTTCAAAAAAAAAAAATTTTTTTTTTAGTCACAGTCTTGCTCTGTTGCCCGGGCTAGAGTGCCGTGGTGCATCAGCCTAGCTTTACAGCAACCTCAAACTCCTGAGCTCAAGCGATCCTCCTGCCTCAGCCTCCTGAGTAGCTAAGACTACAGGCATGTGCCACCACATCCGGCTAATTTTTAGTATTTTTAGTAGAGATGCGGGGGTCTCACTTTTGCTGAGGCTGGTCTCGAACTCCTGAGCTCAAGGGAACCTCCTGCCTCGGCCTCCCAGAGTGCTAGGATTATAGGCGTGAGCCACTGCACCTGGCCTTATCATTCCTGTGTTCACTGGAGTAGCATTTTTAATTTCCTTCACGAACTTTTCCTTTGCGGATAGTCAGGCTTGAGGCTCTGACTGGAGGGGGGAGGGGGGCAAGGGCAATGTACGTAACCTTAACATTTGTACCCCCATAATATGCTGAAATAAAAAAAAAAAAAGAACTTTTCCTTTGCATTCATTATTTGGCTAAGTGTTTGGCACAAGAGGTCTATCTTTTGGCCCATATATTTTTTTCTTTTCCCATTTCCCCTTTCAAAAATGAATCTATCTTGGCTTCTGACACACCCCCCTCACTAAGCTTAATTATTTCTAGCTTTTAATTTAAAGTGAGAGATGTGTAACTCTTCCTTTCACCAGAACACTTAAGAGGCCACTGTAGGGGTGTCAGTTGGCCTAATTTCAATATTGTGTCTCAGGGAATAGGGATACCAGGAAAGGAACAGATGGCTGGTGGAGTAGTCAGGACATACACAAATTTACTAAGTTTGCCATCTCACATAGGCATGGTTTGTGGCCCTCAAAACAATATTAACATTAAAGATCACTGATCACCAAAATATAAAAAAAATGAAAAAGTTTGAACTATTTCGAGACAGGCTGGTTTGATAGCTCAAGCCTGTAATCCCAGCACTTTGGGAGGCTGAGGCAGGAGGATCGCTTGAGGCCAGGACTATGAGACCACCCTAAGCAAGAGTGACATCCTAACTCTACAAAAAACAGAAAAATTACCTGGGTGTGGTGGCGCATGCCTGTAGTCCCAGCTACTCGGGAGGCTGAGGCAGGAGGATCACTTGAGCCAGAGTTTGAGGTTGCTGTGAGCTATGATGATGCCACTGCACTCTAGCCTGGGCAAAAGGGTGAGACCCTGTCTCAACAACAATCCAAAACCAAAACAACAACAAAAGAAATATTGCAAAATGTGACACAGAGACACTGAGCACATGCTGTTGGAAAAGTGGTGCCAATAGACTTCCTTGACATAGGGTTGCCGCAAACCTTCCATTTGTAAAACACCACAGTATCTGTGAAGCACGATGAAACAACAAGGTGCGCCTGGACTGGGAGATGACAATGTGCAGCTGGTGACTGCACAGTGACCTTTCCTAACAAGACTTTATGGAACACACGGGGTGCCAGACACCGCGCAAGGCCAGGGAGGACCCTGGGAGAGCTTCCCACTGGCGGGAAGGCAAGGCTTTCCCAGCAACCACCTCCTAAGAGAAGTGTTTTGGTTATCAGGTGAGTGGCCCTAAAACCAGGGCCTAAATCGATCCCTGGGCCCCAGGGAGGGGAGGCAGCTAAGGCAGCGGCGGAAACCGGCAGGTATTCTTCAGATGAGAGTGCTTGGTGGGAACAAAGAGGACATGCACAGCAGCGTGCCAGGTGCCAGCGGAGAACATGTGAATAATTCAATGACCCAATGCGGGGGGCGCTGTAGCGCGTGGCGGGGGAGGGGGGAGGCTTTTAGACCAGGGCAGGCGTGTTGCCCACTGTGTGTGGCTAGAGTTGATGGGAGGGGGCCACAGGGGAGCCCCCTCCTGCCTGACCCGCCAGCTCTGCTCAGCAAGGAGCCCATCCCCCATAGCACCGGGCCAGTTGGGCCAGCCCTGTCCTCAACCTGCAGGGCTCTTCTCTGTGCACCTCCACTGACAGTCAGTCTTTTTCCTTGAGCCTCTAGAAGTCTAGATTCTTAGTTCTAAGAGCCAGAAGGTCACTGAGCCCAGTCGTTGATTTGACAGACGTGGGAAAGGAGCCTGAGAGGTTAGCGACCTGCCGCTATCTGAGAGCAGACAGAGAGCACAGTGAAGCCAGGCGCTTCTGCCGCAGCTCGCGGTCCCTTCACTTGGCCCCGGCTTCCTCCCGCTCTGCAGACCCGCAGGCCCTCAGGTGACCCCTGGGCGAGAACTCCAAGACCAAGAGAACAACGTGGCCCTGTCAATATTGCTGCCATGAGGGTGAAGTATAGTAACTGATGCCAAAGAGCTTTGGAGAACTTTTTATTGTTTAAAAATTGTAATTGAAGCTTCAAAAAACATACAACCCGACATGTCCCAATTCCAGCGCCCTCCTCCCTGGAGAGCAGCACAAGGCTACTACCCCCTCCTGCCGTCCACACCACCAGCCAGGACCCTGCCCTGGGGAGGCCGCCTGCCCGCCCCCTGCCCGCTGTGCGCCGAGTCACTGGCCGGGGAGGGGCCCGGGTGAGGTGGGGGTGGCAGGCTCCCAGCACCCCTCACCCCCTGCGGTCTGTGAGCTGCGTGTGGGAAAAGGGGGCCGGTTCCTTGGGCAGGGGACTCCCAAGGGGGAAAGAGAAAGAGCCAGTCCCCACTCACCCCACCCCTCCCCAGCCCCCCAGCTCAAGGGAAGCTGTCGTCGTCATCTTCCGCCATCTCTTTGGCAAACTCCAAGTCTTGCTGCTCTCGCTCACGCCGCTCCTGGGGACAGAGGTGCTGTGAGGCCAGCCCTTCCCAACGCTCCCCTCTGCCCTGTCGTGTGGAAGTCTGACCTTTCGGTCTGGCCCAGGAAGCAAGCTTACCTCTGCAGACTCCAAGTCCTTGTTGTAGGATTTGGGAGGGAACCGCATGGCCTGGAGCACCGCAGAGAGAGGAGCAGGTGAGGGGGGCAGGAAGCAGAGCACCCGCCGTGCTCCCCCGCGTGCTAGACACCGACAGGGAACAGGACGGGCCACTCTCCAGCTAGACTAGTGGGGGGCTTGGCACAGAAACGGCCTGTTACGATACCCTGTGGTACATGCTAAAAAGAGACTTAGAATTTGTAGGAATAAACGAGCAACCCTCTGCACTGGGCAGGGAGGAGGAAGAGGAGGAACAAGCTGCCTGCAGGAACCAGGAGAGGCCTTCCAGGCAGAGGATGCCAGTGAGAGGCCTGGCCTGGGGTCGGTGGGGCTGGTTGAGGGGGGGAGGGGGGGAGTAGGGAAGGGGAGGCGAGACCAGACATGAGGGACCAAATCGCCTTGTGTGTCATGCTGAGTACAGCTTTGCCAGATTTTAAGCGAGGCAGTGATATCCCTGGTTTCCTGAGACAAAGAGACTGGAAAAAAATACGGCGACCAAAGAGTAACAGCATCAAACTCAGTGCCAGACAGAGGACAGGGGCTTAACAACCTTTTGTGGACCCTGATATCAGCCCATTTTAGACTTCATTAAGTGTCCCAATACAATGATTTCATTTAATCTTACTAACCCTGCGAAGCAGGCCAGCCAGGTAATCCCTCATCATCAGCTTCACAGACGGAGAAACAGATGCTCAGAGAAGTTAAATGACTCGAATTTGGAGACAGATCTAGAAACTCGCACTCTGAATCCCTGTCTGGTCCTCCCTGGTGCCCACCCAAGCAACTGGCTGTGGACGCTTGCCAAGGCCCTTCCCCCTCTGTAGCCCCGCCCTGCCGCTCAGTGACTCTACAGGCGCGTCTCACCTTGACGGACATGTTGTGGATATCCAGGCAGAAGGAGATGCGCTGGTGGAAGGCCAGCTGGGGCTCTCGGGTGGAATAGATATCGATCATCTCCTTGGACTGGACGTAGCCCTTCTCGTGGTTGATGCTGGCCTCAATGACGCCATCCCGGATGGCCTGCAAGGCCCCAAAGGCAGGGAGGGTCACCAGAAAACCATCTTCTAAGTCTGAGAACATCACGCCCATCCTATTCCTCCGTCCTCCTCACACTCTCAGACACTAACATGTGCCCTCATTCTCTCTCTGGCTACTTACTGGCTTCACTGCAAACGACTGGCATTCTCTAGAAGACTACGCTACTGCTTTACCTATTTCCCTCCGTGGCCAATCTCCTCCCACTGCCACCGCCTGAAATCGGAAGGAAGGTGACAACCTGGCCACTGTGGTTCCTGAACCAGCCCCACCTTGGCAACGATGAACTCTGCATCTTCGGGGCTATCCAGCTGTAGTTTCTGGGCGATGTCGGCCAGGGAGATTCGGGAGTAGGAGAGGCTGATCATGCGTACACCTGGGAGAGGAAGGTGTGGTGAGGTGGGCAGGGTGGGCACAGATCCTTTGCCCACCCACTTTCACCCGCAAGGCTGGCCCTGGCCCCTGGAGAAGCCCAGCCTGGCTCCTGGTCCTCCAACGGCCCCTCAGACGCTGATCCACACCTGTCTTAATGACATTGTGTCGCAGTCGGATAATCAGGGTGTAGGTCCCATCTGCTTGAAACTTCTCCCCAAACTGATCCAGGACCTGGTTGAACTTGGCTAGGTTTCCTGTCCTGACAGCTGCAGGGGGATAGGAATGTATTAGATAATGCAAATGGGCACAGGTACCAGAGGCCCCAGTGGAAGGGGTCTGGCAGGCTTTAGGGGCGGGGAGAGCCTTACCTTGGGTGAGAAGGAAGTAGGGCATGAGCGAGCGCTTGAGGGAGGGCTGACGGAACTGCAGCCGGTCGGGGATCTCCCCCAGCAACAGCTCCACCACGATGAGCAGCTTGTGCACCTGGACAGCAACACAGGAACACAGCGGGCAGGGAGCCCCACGGGTGGAAGAAAACGAAATGGGCATCAACCCAGTGAGACATACTGGGAGACGGGAAAGGCAGCACCGTGTTTAGGCCCAGAGAGAGGAAACCCTCTGAAAACCTGTGCTGGGCATGGAATCAAAGCTTTGCTTTTAGGGCTGGGTCCTGGGCATATCTGACCCTTTGGCCACAGAGCCCTAAGCTGCATTTCATCTGCACACACTGCTCCGAGTGACAATGCTCTGAAGCAAGGCCAGATGGACAGGTCCTGTGGCCCAGCAATGGTGAGGGAACGGAACGTGTGTCAGCCAAGGATGCAGATCAGGGAAGTGGGGACTGTTTCTGGAGGACAGGAGGGGAACAAGGCGTAGAACTAGTTATCTGGGTAGAGGCAGCAGTGCAGGAAGGGGCCTGGCGGAACCGCAGGGAACGAGCGGTGTGTGGACATGGACGGCTGGCTGGAAACTGGGCCTTTCCTCCCTCATAGTGCTGAGGTATTTCTGAATCACGCCCACTGTGGGTTAAGGAGTTCACTGCCAAGCAGGAGGAAAAGGAACACAAGACAGCTAAGTCACAACACAGCAAGTGTCACGGGAGGGGGGAGAGGTTAAAATGGGAGGTGTGTGATCAAGCCCACAGCTGGGCAAAGACTTCACCCCTCTGCATGTGCCCACAAGGCAGCCCTGTCCCTTGGAGTAATCACGTGAGGGAGAAATCCATGGAAACGGTAACATAATCAGTGCCCCAGGACTCTGACAAAGCAGAAAGAGGAGGATGTTTCCATCAAGGGAACAGACTGAGGGTATTACAGGGGCTACCAGGAGAGAGGTTTGGGACCACAGTCTGGAGATGTGCCACTCTGTCAGGCTGAACAGCTTGGAGTTTGCACACAGGATGCTTGAGGTCTGTGCGATGTCACTAGGAGGACATGCCAAGCAAATGAGTTCTTGATTTCCTCATCTCTAAAAAAGGCATAATAACAACAGTAGTAACACCTGGGCCGTCTACCTCGTCAGACTGTTAGGATGCTCCACCGGGCAGGCAATGGGAGCAACGGAAGCTTCCCTGGCAAGGGAAAGACAGACCCAGACCGCTGTCTATTTAGGCAATTGTGTGTACACTGCGCTGGTAGAGGAGAAGACAACCAGTCAGAAGTGTCCAGAAATGTTAGTGGCTCCAACAAGGGCACTGGCAATGTCAAAGAGGAGGTGAATACAAAAAACATGGAGACAGTTCAACAGACGACCTGGTGATAGGGAAGGAGGGGCGAGGGTGGGGAGTCAGAGATGATCGGGAGAGCAGGAAGGACTGGTGAGGGGGCTGGGAGAGGTCTGGGACGTGCTGTACGGAGAGGTGTGAGCTGGATTTGTAGGTCTGATGTTCCCGAGAGGGGTCAGTTAGCATTAGGGGCTGAACTGTGTCCCCCTCAAATTCCCGTGTTGCAGACCTAACCCCCAGTGCCTCAGAATGTGACTGTACTTGGAGATAAGGCCTTTAAAGAGGTAATTAAGGTAAAACCCATATGGGGGGGCCCCAGTTCAAAATGACTGATGTCTATGTAAGAGGAGAGTGGAGCACAGACATGCACAGCGGGAAGAGCATGTGAAAATACTGGAAGACGACGGCTGTCTACTAGCAAATGTGAGAGGTCCTCCAAAGAAATCAACTGTGTCGACACCTTGATCTTGGACTTCTAGCTTCCAGAACTGTGACAAAATAAATTTCTGTTGTTTAAGCAACCAAGCCTGTGGCACCTTGTTCTAGCAGCCCTGGCAAACGATACAGTTAGTAACGTACTTCGGTGAAGCATCACAGAGGCAAGAGTTGAAACTATGAAAGCAAACGAGATCATCCAAGGAGAGAATGTGGGTTTTACTATGGACAGAGTAGCTTTCCAAGTGTTCTGTGAAGGACTGGGGTGGTGAGACGAAAGTGGTGAGGGGATACTTTCTGCCCAGAGACTTAAGCATACAGGTGATAGGCCAAGGCCTTGGAAGAGACAGGATGGACTGGGATGAAAAATGCAGGTTGAGAAGCTGGCTTTAAGTAAAAACAGGAGGGTAGGAATGGGTAGACAGAGATAGTCAAGTCTGCAGTGGAGAGAAGGCACCTGTCGTAACGCATGCTAGATGGCCCGCAGCGGATGAGCCAGAGCCTCCCAACTCAGAGTGGCCTATGGACCCAGCACTGCCATCACCTGAGAGCCTGTGCAGACCATCCAAATCAGAATCCACAGCTCAATCCAATGCCTAGAGGATTCACATGACATTCAGTAAGCTGGGGCCAGGGTGAGGGCAGAGGGAAGCGCTTTTGGAGGGGGCTGGTTGCAGGGCCTTCTCCCAAACATGCCTTCACACCCACCTTCTGCCGTCCAGGGCTCCCTCACCAACCATGCACTGGCCAACGACTTCCCTCCAGCTCTTTCTGTTCCTTCCTGCCACCCGGCTCTACCACAGGGAACTGAAACCTTGGATAGCTATAGTGAAATCTGGTTTTAAAACACTGCTTTATCCCACAAAACCTCTCCCCGGTAAACGACATATTCTATATGTTAATTATCTGTATTTTCAGTGATTTTTAAAAGAAACATTAGTGTCTTATACTGTAAGTAACCTAACATTTTGCTCATGCATCCTTTGTGTCTGAAAAGCCATTTCTTTCTGTGTAAACTCTACCCATTTTTCAAAAACCAATTCAAATTTAACTTTTTCTTTAAGATCTTTTCTTCTCCCCAATTTTTCAATTTTTTCTTTTTTTGAGACAGGGTCATGCTCTGTTGCCTGGGCTACAGTACAATGGTGTCACATAGCTCACTGGAACCTCAAAGTCCTGGGCTTAGGTGATCCTCCTGCATCAGCTTCCTCAGTAGCTGGGGTGTATGCCACCACATCTGGCTAATTTTTCTATTTTGTAGAGATAGGATCTCACTCTTGCTCAAGCTGGTCTTGAACTCCTGACCTCAAGTGATCCTCCCACCTTGGCCTCCCAAAGTGCTAGGATTATAGGCATGAGCCATTGTGCCTGGCCAAGATCTCTTTAATTATTTGATCAAAAACAAACCTGTCTTTCTCTGAACTTCTGAACAGACACAAAATCAATCTTCCACTACCCCAATCTAATCATGGTACAAATTCTTTCCGTTCCTTATCAAGGGGACAGGGGGACATCCCACAGAGGGGGATGTCATATTAAGGTAGCAGCAGAGGTTTGTAGTTGGGAAGACTGGGTCCAAATTCTGGTTACTGGGCTCTGTGACTTTACATAGGCCCTCAAGCTTTCTGAATCAACATTCTTTATCTATTTCTTCAAAATATTATCTCTAATCATCACAGCTCACTGTAACTTCAAACTCCTGGAATCACATGATCCACCTGACTCAGCCTCCTGCGTAGCTGGGACTATAGGCACACACCACCATGCCTGACTGATTTTTCTACTTTTTGTAGAGTCGGGGTCCCACTTTTGCTCAGGCTAGTCTCAAACTCCTGGCATCGAGCAATCCTCCTGCCTTGGCCTCCTCCCAAAGTGCTAGGATTACAGGTGTGAGCCACTGTACCCGGTCAGAAATACCATTTCTGATCCTTCTTTCCTGTCCCTCACAGTGTCTAATACCAAGGTCAACACTCAAAAAAATACCTGGTGCCTGACAGTTCCTAGGTGGCCAAGGTTTATCTCCACTCAAGCCAGTCAGCTGTATAGAGATTTTCTGGGTTCCTTGGCCAAAACAACACTGCTCCTGAATAGGCATGTGAGGGACCAGGTAAGAGCCTGGAGTTTATCAACATGATCCAGACGCACACCTGGAATACCTGTCAGGAGTGCTGGGACTCAGGAACACTCTGAACACGCCTGCCAGAGATGCAGGTAATGCCTGCTTCACGTGGTCTGGAACATGATGGCCAGAGACAGACACCTGAAGCAACCTTTTGGATAAGGAAGATGAAGGATGCCTTCCTGGGCCCCTTGTATAGGGAAACAGACTGAAGTGTGATGGGATGGTGGTAACCGTGGCTCACCGTCTGTTTGAAGCCGACAGCCGTGTGCTGAGGGGCCTTGCGAAGGGCATTGGTCATTGTTCTCCGGGCCTCTGAGTACTCCAGCTGGATGGCTTTGATGCGCCCTGGGTGTGGAAGAAAGGAGAGTGGGTCAAGAGAGTGGCATCACCCATAGCAAACCAGAGTGCCAAATGGGCCTCTCATGCGTCACCCCTAGAAAATCTGCACCAAGTGAACCCAAGCCACCTTCTGATTTGCGGCCTGGGCCCTCTGCTCACCTGTGTAGTAGAGGTACCTTGCCCACTCATTGTTGTTGGCCTGCTCGGGGAACACGGACTTGGACACCAGCTTCTCAGCCTGGTCATACAAGCTGTAGTGTAGGTAATTCCGCAGCAGGAGGTTCAGCAGGGTGGCCTGCCCGTCTGCGTCATGCCGCAGGGTGGCTGTCCGGAGCCGAGCGTGCAAGAAGCTGCAAGGAGGAAAGAAAGGATGTCAGAGGCTTCACATTACAACTCTTTGAACTGCCTTTGAGTCTCCATTCACTCTCATGGCCTCAAAAAAGTGATACAAATTGCTTTTCTGGTTATTTACTGAATATTCAACTACTGACTGCCTACCGTGGGAAGCACTAATCTAGGTGCACAAAAGGGACAATGGCATACTCTGTGCTCATGGAACTCAGTGGAGAAGACAGGCGACGATCATGATGAAGTATATCATGTGGCATGACAGAAGGCGGCAGGGGACATGAAGAAGTCAGGGTAAGTGCGAGGGGGAACACAGGAGGTGAGAAAGATGGGGCTGCGCTTCCCAACAGCTCGGTCACTGCAGGACTTGCTAAGGAGGTAACAGCCCGGCAAAGGCTGAAGGAGGCAGCCAGACAGTGCTCTTGGCAGAGGGAGAGCCAGAGCCAAGGCTCTGAGGAAGAGTGGGCCTGGCACACCTGAGGATAAGCAGGAGGCCGGGGGGCTCAGAGGAGCCAGCCGGGGGAAGCAGGCGGTGAAGCCAGGGAGGCTGTAACAGGGCAGAACGTTTGGGCCTTAAAAGCCATCGTGAGGACTTTGGCTTTTCCTTGAGAGAAATGAGGAGCTACTGCAGGTTTTTAGCAAAGAAGTGTTTTCCAGCCTGTTCCTCCACCTCTAACCCACTGCTCAGTCCTCCCCTGATGTGGGGTGAAGGGAGGAACCTGGGGGACAGTTCCTAATAGTCCAAGAGTTAGCCATTTTCATCTAGAATCAGTCTCTCTCCTGAAACCCCCACACGGCTCGGGGCATGTTAGCCGTGACCCCTATTTCTTGTTGGGCACCTCACATCTGCCAGCTCATCACCCTCTGCAGGTTCACTGCTCTGTGGTAGTGACTCATCAAGCCTCTGACCCCAGGGGCCACAAGTGACCCCTTGCCCCCTGTACCTGCGCACCACATCCAGCTTGTCCAGGAACTCATAGACCCGGGCGTGATAATAGTAACACTTTGCAGCCACAAGGTCCAGGGCCCGGCGGTTCTGAGTACTGATCTTCTGCATCAGGTCATCAGAGATTTTCTGTGCCTGGGGAGGAAGCCAAAAGAGAATCGATGGCAGTTCCTCAAAAGCTTACACATGGAGTTATCATATGCCAGCAATCCCCCTCCTAGGTCTATCTCCAAGAGAACTGGAAACATATATTCACATAAAAGCTTGTATATGACAAAAAAATTTTAAAAAAAGAAAAAACAAAACTAAAAAAAGCTTGTAGACAATAATTCACAGCAGCATGATTTATAATAACCAAAAAGAAGAAACAACCCAAGTGTTTACCAGCTGGTGAATAAACAAAATGTGGTACATCCATATGATGAGTTATTATTCAGCCATGAAAAGAAATGAAGTACTGATACATGCTACAACATGGACACACCTTAAAAACATTATGCTAAGTGAAAGAGCCAGGCTGGGTGCGATGGCTCATGCCTATAATCCCAACACTTTGGGAGGCTGGGTCTGGAGGATCACTTGAGCCCAGGAGTTTGAGGTGGCTGTGAACTATGATTGAGCCACTGAACTCTAGCGTAGGCAACAGAGTGAGACCTGTCTTTAAAAAAAATATATAGCCAGACACAAGGTCGCATATTATATAATTCCATTTCTATGAAATGTCCATAATCCTCTATAGAGAAAGAAAGCAGATTAGCAGTGGCCAGGAGGTGGGGTGAATGAAGAATGGGGAGTGACTACTAACATTCACATGGGGTGCTTTCCTGGGGTGATGAAAATGTTCTGGAATCAGTGGTGATGGTTATAAAACCTCGTGAATATGCTAAAAATCACTAAATAGTGGCATACTTTAAAGGGGTGAATTATATCTCAAACAAACAAAACAATGGTGAGGAAAGGAAAAAACCAGGTACTTGAGGAATGGGACCTGTCATTTCCTGAGTGTGCTCCTGTGACAGTGGCTATGACTGACAAAGAAGCTGGCAGTAGCTGGGGGAGTGGCGGTGCTATGCAAAATAGAGCTGTTCAGTCCCATCATAATAGCTGTTGTTTATTAAACTATCATCAATGCTCACTATGAGTAGATTATTGTGCTAAGTATTTTAAAGCATTTTTTAAATGTAATGCTAACAACAAGGCTGGGCTTGGTGGCTCACACTTGTAATCCTAGCACTTTGGGAGGCTGAGGTGGGAGGATCGCTTGAGGCAAGGAGAAGTTCAAGATCGGCCTGAGCAAGAGCAAGATCCTCATCTCTACAAAAAATAGAAAAAATTAGCCAGGCGTGGTGGCATGCACCTGTAGTCTCAGCAACTCGGGAGGCTGAGGCAGAAGGATTGCTTGAACCCAGGAGTTTGACGTTGCTATGAGCTAGGCTGATGCCACTGCACTCTAGCCCAGGCGACAGAGCAAGACTCTGTCTCCAAAATAAAAGTAATGCTAACAACAATTTTGTAAGGCTGGCAATGTTATCCTCATTTTACATATGAGGATATGAGAAATTAATTTGCCTAAGGTATAGCTGGGATTGGAACCCAGGTCTCTGTCTTCAAATCCACCACTTCCCCGCAAAGAATCTACTACACTAGTATCACAGCACAGACAGGTTCAGAATGAGCACTGCCAGCCCGTTCCCACGGTGCCCACAGCAGGAGTGGAGGGGCCTTCCCAGATGTGACGTCAAGCACTTCCTCCTGTCCCCATGGAGGAAGAGTCTGGGGGACAGTTCTTAAGAACTTAGTGATTATTTCTACTTCCTTACTAGGGACAATCTCCCCTGCAAATGCTTTGCACTGCTCGGGGCTCATTAATTGCTCGCACTGCTTCCTGGATACCTCTTTGTAGCGCTTGCTGTTCATCAGAAAGATGACCATGAGGAGCTGGAGGTAGGCTTCCACCTCAGGCAGGAGGGGTGCCGATGCAGCTTTTCCTGTGCGGGGACGGAACTGTAAATCGGCTTCTGTGTCCATGGGCTAGAAGAGGACAGAAGTTACCATGGAAAAGCTCAGTCAGGTCAATCAACCAAGAATTTATTGAGCACCCAGTGTATTTCAACATATTTATTGAGTGTCTACTATGTGCCAATATTTTGCTAGGTGCTGGGGATACAAACATAAAGACACAGTCTTTCCCAAAGAAGTCAACGAGGCTGACAATATGATAATACAACAAAGTGTTATAGGAGTGTAACAGACTCCTTTACAGAATCTAGTGGGGACATAAAGGGTGATATAAGGAACCCACAGTCAAAAAGCCCACAATCTAAGTAAAGAGATTAAATCACCACACCTGACAAATACTCATTTGTCACTGGGCAAATGAGTATTAAAATGGGCTGCTTTGGTTTCATTCCTCTTGCTACAGCAGGTAGTAAGACAGGTCTTCAAGATGGGGAATAATTCTATTTTGGGGGTCTGAAATGAAGTTTGCACCCTTTAAGTTGGCCCAACCCACTCACCTCTTCCAGGAAGGGGAGCAAGAAGTCCCGAGTGGCATTGTTTGAGGTGAAGAAGCCATGCACAGCTTTATACAGAACATAGTGGTTGAGGCGGCGTGATGTGGAAGGCAGCATCCGCAGGGCCCGCAGCACGAATCTCGGCTCCTTGCCCGAAACGGCCTTCTCCAGCTGTTTCACATGCTCCTTGATGTCTGCAGAGGACCAGAGGAGAGAAAAATGATGTGACTTCCCACTCCTCCTAGTGCCCCACCACCTCAGGCAAGTAGATTTGCGGACCTTCTCACAAGGGGGCAACCTGTGGCCAGTCATCTCTTTTGCCCTAATGGGGTTCAGCAATTATTTACAGATTCCACACATTGCTTTTTAAAGATATAATCAAGAGGCAAGGAAAAATATAGCTGGAATCATTGGTGATGGTTATAAAGCCATTAGTGGGATGGTGGGATGAGGTAGAGGCTGACAGAGGAAGAAAAGAATAAATAAGAAACAAAAGAAACACATGGAGATTTATCAGATCTCAAAATAGGAAACAACTTTCTAAATGTAAACAATGGGAGAAATCACATGCACACACATAAGATTGATGAACTTGACTTCCGGATAATTGCATAAACAAAAGAAAAATATTTGCAACAAATATGACCAAAGATTCACATTTTCATTCTACCAATACCTTGTCTAAATGGTTAAGAGAAACTATCCTGCTGTAATTTGAAAATAAAAATGGACATGAACAGACATATATAGAAGAGGAAAGATAAACAGCTAATAGGCCGGACATGGTGGCTCACGCCTGTAATGCTAGCATTCTGGGAGGCTGAGGCAGGAGGATCTCTTGAGCTCAGGAGTTCGAGACCAGCCTGAGCAAGAGTGAGACCCTGTCTCTACTAAAAGTAGAAAAAATTAGCCAGACAACTAAAAATAGAAAAAATTAGCCAGGCGTCTGATATATTTCTATCTTTTTTTTTTTTTATATATTTTTAGTTGGCCAATTAATTTCTTTCTATTTTGAGTAGAGACAGGGTCTCCCTCTTGCTCAGGCTGGTTTCAAACTACTGACCTTGAGAGATCCTCCTGCCTTGGCCTCCCAGAGTGCTAGGATTACAGGCATGAGCCACCACACCTGGCCATATTTTTATCTTTTATAATAATAAAAAAAATAGCTAATGGACAAACAGTATATTTTAGTAGTACTTGAATAATTCCAAGTGGAAACATTTTTAAACTACAAAATTAACAATATTTAAAAAATTACAGAGTACAGTGAAAAGTACATTTCTGCTAGTATAATGTAAACCAATGCAGTTTTTCTGGACAATATCTATCAAAAACCTTAAAAATGTTCACCTTTTTTGATCCAGGCATATAGATTCTGGGACTCTATACTAAAGAAATAATAATACGAGTAAAAAACTTGGGCACAAAGTTGCAAAGCTACTTATACCAGGAAGAAACAGTGTAGATGTCTAGCAACAAGGGAATGCTATCAATTAATTGGTTTTTTCTTGGTCACCTTTGTATATTCAGCACTTAGCATAGGGTGTCTGGGCCACATTAATGATATAATAATAACAACAGCTGATATTTATGGAGCGTGGAGGGTTTACTATGTGTTCATCATGTGCTACACACAGTTCTAAGCATTTTAATGTTTACAACAACCCGATAAAGTAGGTACTATCACTCTCATTCATACAAATGAGGAAACTAATTCCAGAGCCTGTACTTTTAACTACCTATTAAGTATTCAATAAATGTTTCCGAAATAAATCGAATGCTGATCATATATATGGATATGTTAAATGAAAGCACACAAAATTCAAAATCATCTGTATTTAGGTACACTCTGATACAAACTGCATCAATTACATGAGAGCAGCTCAAATATTCATAGGAACAAATATGATTTTTTCCCCTGCTACTTCTGACTTCTCATACTTTTCGAAATGTCTACAATGAACATGAATTACTTTGTAACAAGAAAATGAAGTGTTTGTAATAAACATACCCAGTGGGTAATGTTAAGTGGCACCTTTACCACTGGCTATCACTATTGGTAAAAGGTTATCGCTAGAGGTAAAAGCATCTTTATTAGACACTGATCCTGTTGCTCAACTTTAGAGTAGGAGCTGATGCAGTCAACACTATCACAACATCAAAAGCACCATCTAGGAGCATAATTTTGCTTATCTCAATGTTTTTGAGCTAGTAGTTTCTCATGCAGTTAAGTAAAAAAGAAGACCCAGTAAGTAGGCCAGGCGCAGTGGCTCACACCTGTAATCCTAGCACTCCAGGAGGCTGAGGCGGGAGAACTGCTTGAGCTCAGGAAGTTCAAGACCAGCCTGAGCAAGAGTGAGACCCTGTCTCTACTAAAAATAGAAAAAATTAGACAGGCATCTTGGCATGCACCTGTAGTTCTGGGAGGCTGAGGCAGGAGGGTGCTTGCGCCCAGAAGTTTGAGGTTGCAGTGAGCTACAATGACACCAGTGCACTCTACCCAGGGCAACAGAGTAAGACTGCCTCAAAAAACAAAAAAACAACCACCAAAAAACCCAATGAGTAGTCTGTAGTAGTTCCACTTGATCCAGAACCAGGAAAACAATACCACTTTAAATGTAGACAGGATGCTCTAAGTGGGAAAATTAAAAAAACATGAACTTGGAGGAACAAGAGAACGACAGGAAACTGGAAACAGGAACATAGGAGAAAAGAAATGGGGGACTGGTATATAGGAGTTTAGTCCAAAGGTGAGTATTGAACTCAAAGATGACACCTAAAAAGTTTTAAGTGTGTGTTTAAACCCTCTAGAAACAGAGTAGGGGTAGGAACCTGAAGGAAGAGGAAAAGAGCAACGGGATCGCTTGGGCACTTCAATTAGTTAAATTATGAAACAAGATAGTGGGTCGAAATGGTTCTTTTAGGGGAGTTTGCTTAAAGGCAGTTAGGACTACTGAAGCCTTTTGTACACTCTTAAAACTCAGGGGCCAGTACTCTGGGTCATCCTGGCCCTCTTCACAAACATAAATACAAACACTGGTTTCTAAAGGGATCAATCATGTACATTGGGGGTGCTAGAATCAGTGGGGTGGGATGTAAATGGAAATCAGAGGGAAGGGCTTAGAAGAGTGAGCCCTCAGGCCCACTAAGCCCTAGATCTAGATACAACCCCAGATGGGGGAGCGGGGGGCAGATATGAGGGGAGTAGTTCCCGGGCTGGAGTTGGGAGTGTCAGGGCAGTGGGGGCAGGCATCTGGGGGTGATCGCAAGGAACTGGGAAGGGGCGGGCAGGAGGCTGAGCTGGGGTCCCAAGGAGAAGCTGTCACCCGTGATCGTGGCACGTCCCCGGCCCGGGCTACCCTACCCTCCAAGGTGACAGTGTCCAGCTCCCGCTGGGAGTGCTCAGCCGCTGCCGCCGCCGTCTTGCCGTCTGCCTCCCCCGTGGACCCGCCACCCGCCGCAGCCTCCTCTTTCATCTCCACATCCTGGGGGGCCGGGGGTGGTGGTGGCTCTTGTTCCCCTCCGCCGGGCGGTGGCTTCGTTTTATCCGCGCCGCGGCGCCGCGCCGAGCCCTCCTGCTTCATGGCGCCCGGGGTCGCGGCCTAGTCCAGGGGCCGAGGCCGAGGCCTCGCGTGAACCCTCGCACCCGGGACCAGGAACCGAGCCGGGCCTGCAGACGAGCGCGGGCTAGCGTCAGGCCGCACGATGACGGAGCAGCTGCAAACCCCTTCCCAGCGCTGGGCTTTCTGGGTAGCGCCAGGCCCGGCGGGCCGATGGCCGACTCAATAAAGGGGAGAGAAATCAATAGCCGAGGTGCAGGATGGAGGCGGATCTTCGAGGAAGGAGCGGGGAGGAGCCTGTATGGGTTTGTGGGACTTTCTTTCGAGTACTTAAGTGTGTTGATTTTCTTTTATGTCCCTCTGCGGTGCATTTCTGTGGATGTCCACGAGAGGTCCCCTCAGGCTCCAACCTAGGTTACAATGGACTCTAAGAGCACCCCAACTCGCGTGGAGTTGGTATGGCCTATCCGAGCCCGGGGAGAGATGACGTCATGAGTTGCCGGGCGGGTTTTGGGTCCAAGCTCGCTCAGTTTGCCCTGGGTCTGGGTCGCCTTCCAGATCCGCTCCGCAGGTGCTCAACGGCCGCCAGGTGCATCAGGCGCCAGGGAACGAAAGAAGGCTTCGAAGGAGGGACGTGGAGCTAGGGTCTATTGGGCTTAAATTAACAAACCGAACTGGAGAGTAGGGAAAACCCTATGGGATCCTGACAAATCCCTGTCAGATTTTAGCTTAGTGCTGTAAATAAGATATAACATTTCTGCAGCCTGGGAGTGCGCATAGCGGAAAGGGTGCATTTGTGTAGAAATCACTCCGATTTAATAAAAGATAGGGGTCCACCCTACATACGGCCCAGGGCTAGCACATGGGGGGTGAAAAACTCAGCTGGGAATGTAGTCTACGTGGGAGTCAGACGGTGTAGATGACCAGACACCCCGCTCTGGGCTGCGGTGAGGGTTGTGGGAAAGAGGGGAGCTTTGTCCATACAGACAGACACTGTTGTGAAATGGGGAACAGAATAATGGTGTACCTAAGGGAAAGGAAATTGCACCGGAAACCCTGCCCACTTATTTTTCAAAGGACTCCCCCAATGATTCTCTGCAGTGTGGGTGAAGCCAGGAGGTGAATACAGGTCCCAATTTATGAAGACACAAAACGAAAACTCTCTCCCTATCTTGGAACGTTCATCTCTCCCATAAATGGAAGTCCTGAGTTTTACACCTTTGTTGGACGTACCACACAATCTAGCCCTGTTGTAAGGACCTAGACAGCAGGGAATATGTTTTGGCCATATCCTCTTTTTTATATAAATGATATCCTATATATTCTTTATATATATATGATATCTTACATATCTTTTGTATTCTCCGTTTCATATGATTGCAGCAAATAGTTCCGTGCATTACACAGCCACTTGCTAAATGGAAAGATATGTGTTCCAGTTTTAGGGAACATGCCTTGACAAATTCCTCCTTAACTGTCGTCTTACACCCTACTCCTCTCCCTCCCCCCAGCTGTGGGATGGATAACAGGACTTTTGAATCATCACTGGAATAAACTCACTAGAGCTTCTTCATAACAAAGGATCTGTAACTGAATGTGGGCGAGAATCGTAAGGAAGAAAACAGACGAGATTTGTTGTTTATCCTTAATAATCAAAGAAGTTACTCTTCTGGATGGTTATGATGTTAGCTCACCTCTCTATTAAGTTTACATCACAAGGAAAAAGCAATTAAGTCAGCAGATAACAACCCGGTACGTCCATGAGCAATGCAGCGAGGCTTTGGAAGATGCCCAGGGTGGGGGAGGATGGATTTGCACAAAGCCTTTGGCAGTTGGTCATGAATTCTTGGTGAATGAGGGAACCAGCTTGGGCAGGGGGTGGCTAAGAAGGAGGAGAGTCTGACTCCTGGGGCCAAAAGCCTTAGAGAAATTATGCCACCCATAAAACTACTTTAAAAGAGATTGGCGAAGGATGTTCAAACCCAGTTGTAGGCGGAGGAGGTTGATATAAACACAGCTGTTTGGTGAGATTGCAATATACATATTAGCAGGTCCATATGCTAAGCCTACCCATACTACTTCCTCCCACAGCCACCCTGAATTTCAAGATAGAAAGGTGAAAGAAGATAATATCACGATTTATTTTTAAAGGTTTGGGTCAGTCTTATTCTTGGGTCTCTCTCTCTCTCTCTCTCTTTTTTTCTTTTGAAAACCCATCTGCATTTCCTAGTCAACAACACTCAAAAGTTGTCTTATTTTTGTTTTGGGTTTCTACCACAGATCTGTAGATCTTTCCCTCAACCCAGTGCTGGAGGACCCAAAAATGCTCATTTGTGAAGACAAGCTGCTTTGATGATCTTCGCACTTTAGAATCTAGCTCCCACATTCTGCACCTTCACAGTTCTCTGAGCATTTTCTAGCTTGCCTGAGGACAGAATAGGGTTTGTGTACGCTATATGTACATGTAGTGTACATGATCTATATGTAGTATGATAATGATAATTCTTTTTCTGGCACAAATTAAGAATTTCCTCATGATAAATTCTTTAAAGAAAAATACCAGAGGACACCTCATCCTAAGATTGACAGAATATTTTTCATTAATTCCAGTGAAGCATGCTTTTTGGAAATACAAGTAGGAGAGATTAGGACAGGAAGTTACTTTATTTTTCCAGTTTTGCTGAAATGGCTCATAGGTTCAAAAGTTTGAGTGTTTCTACTTCTAGAGGATTTAAGCCTCAGCAGATGGGCTTAGTGGGTTGCAGGGCTGGAGGGACAGGGAGAGATACGTGGTTGGGTAGGTGGAAATTGGTTATTATTGGTGACCAGCTAGGATTTCAGTCATCCTCAGCCTGATGGTTCTGAAATGCCCTTGGGTGTTAAGGACATAGCATGATGAGGTTGGGAAGATATTTGGGAAGCATAAAGCAGGTGGAAAAGGCAAGTTAGGAAGCCTTGGTCAGCAGCTGAAGGAGGGAGAGGCTAGCGTAAAGGGCACAGAGGCGAGGCAGGGTGTCTGGGTCCCATGTGTATTGGGGGCCAGATCTCTGCACTTCCAGGCCACTCAGTCCCACTAGGGCCTCCGTGAGGGTCAGTTCCTCTTCCCTGAGAGAGGAGAGCAGCTCTGGTTGCAGAGGGAAAACACTCTCTTTATCCTGGAGGAAATTCTGTTCCATTGTGCTCTCCACCTAGAATGAACCAAAGCAGCATGAAAAGAAAGAACTGGAAACCTCTTCTTGTCTCCTAACTCATAAAAATCACACCAAGGCTACATTCCTCTTATTATAACTCCTTACTTTACTTTACATTACAACTCCATCTGGGTTTTTCGATAGCTCTATACAGTGAACAACACATTTTTTTTTAGCCCCATTTTACAGAGGAATTAATTGAGACAGATACATTAAAAATTTTGCTCACATTATTTGGCTAGGAATAAGCAAAGCCAGAATTTTCTGTCTCTTCTCCCAAGATCACACTGATAAACCCAGATCCCAGAAATTCAGCCTTCTATCTCTTGCATGAGCTCCTGGGAAAAGACAGGGGCCCTCTAAATGTATCATTAAGCAACGAATGCTTCTTTCCGTTGGCTATAACTACTCCTAAACTCTCCCAGCATCTGCCTTTTTTTTTTCTCACCAGCTTTAGCTGCACAGGTAGGATCTTCTTCTCCATGGATTTTACCAGCAGTTTCTGTTGGGCTTCACTTAGCTCTGGAATAAAAAAAAAAAAAAAGCAGAGATAGAGATGTGTGTTGCTGATGCAGAGTGGACTACAGACTCCAAATAGTGCGCTTCCAGAATTTCAGCATTCATTCGTTCATTCATGGTTGAATGCCTGCTCTATGCCAGGCACTTTTGCTGAGCGTTAGGTAAAAATTGTATTCCCTTCACTCAAGGAACTTGCAGACTTGTGGCAAAGACAAAGTAATATGTAATTATAATACAGGTGTTAAGGGAGCTATAGCTGAGGGGTCTACTTTGGTCTTAGAGTTGTATACTTTCAGTTTACATCTGAGGGAACAGAGAGTTTTTCCAAGAGGGGGAATGTTTCATACAGAGGGAAGAAGAGAATTTAGGGGCAAGATCAGAAGATGTTATCCCCTGAAATTAAAGCTAACAGGAATCAATATAGACAGGATGAACTTAGCTATATGCAGAAGTTTCTTTTCTTTTCTTTTTTTCTAGAGACAGGATCTCACTCTGTCACCCAGGCTGAAGTGCAGGGGTGCAAACATAGCTCACTGTAACTTCAAACTCCTGACCTCAAGTGATCCTCCTGCCTTGGCCTCCCAAAGTGCTAGGATTACAGGAGTGAGCCACTGTGTCCAGCCTTATGAAGAAGTTTTAAATATGTGGCTGATAAAACTAAGGTTATTTCCAAACCTCTATTAGCAAGACTAGGCTGTTTTCTCAGAGCATCCAAGGTGACCAAGTGAGCTCTTAGGAATGAAACCAATTTTTAAAAATGTAAATATAAACTACTTAACTATGGTGTATTTTGTCTGTCTTTCACTCATCCATTTATTCATTTGGGAACTCATTCAAGTCATCCATTCTTGTTACTGAAAAGGTCTATAAATGAAGACCTTATTCCCCACTTACCTGTTAATGCTCCAAGGAAATAGAGGATGGCACCCATAGCCTCCTTTGATAGCAGGACGTCTTTCGGGAGTGCCTCCGGCGTCACTTCATGTCCCTTGTCTAGAGCCCCTTCAAGCTGTGGGGAAAGATAGGCGACTATTGAAGATTACATGAGTAAAGGGCCGAACATGGTGCCTGGCACATAACAATCCCTTTTCACATGTTAACTCTCTCCCATTTCCCCATTTCTTTTTCGAGGTACCAAGTCCTGAAAAGTATTGGACTGGAAAGGGACAGTTCCAGCCCCTTCCAGCAGAGGGCCCTTCTGGCCTGCCGCCTGCCCTCTGTCCATCAGAGGGACCATGTGCCTTGGAGGAATCTGCACTGTTTGCCCTTTTCCAGGGGACAGAGGGAACAGCAGTGGCCTGGCAGCCTGGGGACACTTGGCCAGCCTTGGGGAAGGCGTCCACTACTGACTACCTGGCCACTGGCCACCTTCTGCCACTGTCAGATCCCCCCACCAGCTGCAATACCCCCCTCCCCAAAACTTGTCTTCTCCCACATCTCCCATCCTTCCACTGGGGCCTCACCTCAAGCTCCAGGTCTTGTAGCTGCTTTTTCTTCCCTAGAAGTTTGCTGAGGGAGCTGAGCAGGGAACTTTGCCCCACCCGGCTCAGCTTGTCTACTTCTTGGGTCTCTCTCTGGACCTCTTCTTTTAGAGTCTTGAAGCCTTCATGTACGTCCCCTGTGGGGACAATGAATGTGGTGCACGGCCCTCCATCTGGCACCCTTCCCGTCCAGTAAGCATCCTCTTCGCAAGGCTCATTCACTCTCTGCCCTCCTCAGGTTCACGCACCCCACCCCCGGCTGGAGCCTGGCCTCTTTCTTCTTCACCAAGGAACAAGGGTATGAAGATATCCACTAGCCTTTACCTGAGGGTTGGGACAAGGAGGTAGCCAGGACCTATAGTATCATCTAACCCAACACTTAACCTTCCCTGACACCCCAGGCCTCATCCCGTATCAGCACACAGTTGGCTTCCCGTTCACTAAGATATTAGCTAAGAGTCAAGAAAGAAGGTCTATTTCTTCTTCTCATGAGTTAGTTTGACAAAGAAGAATGACTCTGGCGTCTGAGTGAGGGCCAGGATGGGGCTGCAGGGAAATGAATGGACGAGGGAGAGCTCAAACCTTAGCCTGGCCCTCTGGGAGCCTGGCATCCTAAGACCACAGACCACGTCAGGCCTGCTTTGGAGAGAGTGGCTTCCAGGAAATGGCTCCGATCCCTGGGACCTGGGACTCAGCCCTTCCCTTCCCCTCCCTCTACCCTAATGCCTCCCCTGCGACATTCATGCCAAAGTCTTAGAGAAACTCACAAAATGCCTTACCAACATCAGATGCCTGGATAACTGAGAAAATAACACAGAAACAAAAATAGGTAAGAATGTAATCTTTCAGAGTGGCAGCCATACCCAGGGGATGAGACACCAAGGAGGATGAGGAAATATATCCTGTCTGTCTCCTGGGAGCTCCCAGCTATCTTAAGGATACTCTTGCTCCTGACATCACTGTGACTCAGTGGCTCCAGCCCCAGTTGCTGGGTGGCAGAGTTGCAGATGTATGTGTGGCAGGTTATAGCTACGGAGGCCCTTGGTGACAAAGGTTGAAGCATCAGACCACCTGGGTGTTTTGTCCAAAGACTTTTCCCTTCCACTGCTTTTTCCCAAGCTATTGGAATTTCTGCCACATTTCAGGGACAATTGTTAGCTGAGACCTGCTCTGCCATCTTCCCTGTCGGTCCCACAGAGAAGGGAAGAAAAAGATTGGAGTTTTAAAATTCTGAGTCAAGAAAATTGCAGTGAATGAAAGGAAACACTTACGGATGAACTTCTCCTCTCCTGGCTTTTCTGAAGACAGAAACAATGCACATCTGTCAGCATAAAACCCATTTTTGCCTCTTTATCTAAAGCGGTTGTCAAGGCAGCTTTATCAGCAATCATTATCAAGACACATGGAGATTATGTCAGCTCCTCCGCCCCCGCAATGTGGGAACAGACACTGTCTCCAAGTCTCATTTCTGCTTCCGATTGTACCTTCTGGTCTCTGTCTTTCTGTTTCTCTGTCTCTCTTGGACAGTATTTATATGTCTCTATCTGTCTTTCCTAAAGTTGAGGATGGACATTCTTAGGGTCTTGGGAAACAAAAGCAGGGGCTCCTTGGGGGGATTATAGTTTAAGTAGAGGGTTTACAGATAGTGTCAGAGTCAGGCAGACGATGAGGGGAGTCTAGAAGCAATTTCACTTACCTCCAGTAGGGAAGGTTTGCATGTTGTCATTGCAGATGTGCGGAATATCTGTGAGGGGCCAGAGAGGGAGAGCAGGAGGTTGCTTAACAGCTGCTCCACGTTGCCTTCCCAGTCTCAAGCCCAAGGAATCTGAGAAGGGCCAGGACCCTGCCCCCCAATGTCCCCTCTAATTCCCTGCTCAGCCTCCATTGCTGGAAGCAGTCTTTTCTTCTTGTGTAAATTCTCTCCTATGCTAACACTATTTTCTGCCTTGCATTCTAGTACTGGTGTCTGTGTCTGTTTCCTCCGTTTGCCACAGACAGATGAAAGCAGAGGCTGTGCTTGTTCATTTTTGTACCCCCTCCCATCAACGACTACAGTGCCTGGCACCCAGGAGATTCTCAGAACCCAGGAGCCCCTTCAGCCCTCTTCCCAAAGCAGCCCCTGTCACTCTGTTCCTGGCAGTCGGACCACGATATAATACACTCCTTCGCTCATTCTCTGACATTGCCATGAGAGGGGACCAGGATGCCTCCGTATTCATGTGGGTAATTCTCGTCTCTGCTCACCCCATTCATCTTTGCCTTTGACCATCAGCTGTCTCACTCGAAATGCCAGGACGCAACCCTTGGGGATGGTCACAGCCTCCTTGTGGTTTACAGACCCCTAGGATCAGACAATGAGAATTTGTGAATCTGCAGAGATCTTAAGTATGAGACCTTGGGAGTGGGGTGGGGACAGGTGCAGGGTCATGACAGACAGCATTTGTGGAGGTAAGATGTTGGGAACTTCAGTGGTGTCCCTGATCATCCCTCCAATGATCTGTATCTCTCTTCCTGGCTCAGACCTGAGCAGGCAACTGGGCAGACCTGCTCCATCACCTGCCTGTGCATCACCCTGTCCCCCCTTAGGGCTCTTGTCCAGGCCCTGGCTCCTTCCTCCTCTGTGCTGTCTGTCCCATGCTCACTTTGTTCAGGAAGCCTTCCATGACTAGCCCTCACACCTGGCTCCCAATTCCAAATCATCCCTTGACTATTGATACTCACTAGCTATAGATTTGTAAAACATTACTTATTCCCATTGAATTTTCCAAACCTGTGTTCTCTGGGCTTTAAACTGTGTGTCTCCTCCATGAGTCTGAGAACTTTCTGGGAGCAAGGATGTCTCCTCTTCAGGTTGGGAGCACCATGGAGGAAAACCCATGAGCGGGTGTTTCCCTTTCCCCAAAAGTTTCCTGTGGCATCTGGCACAGGGATCTGCCTACACTGGGCATTGCTGACCAGAGGGGAGATTGTGTCTGGCTAGCAGAGGGAAGGAGCGTGTCCTTTTACTGTCCTGTGTGGGCAGGACACAGGACAGTAAATGCAGAATCAACAAAGCCTCTGACAAGAGGCTGAATGTAAACGTGCATGTGTGTGTGAGCGTGTGTGTGTGAGAGAGTGTGTGTGTGTGTGTGTGCTTGAGCCAAACCTGTAGCCCCAGAGGGGCAAAGAAGGGCAGGGAGAAGCAGCCCTCTGCCTTGCCGGCTCTCTCCAGGGTGACCTCTTGCACCGTCTCCACCACCTCCATCACCACGTACAGGTTCTCTCCCCGATCTCGCATCTCCTTCAGGAACGGGTGATCTGCCACCAGCTTCCTGAGGCAGGAGGACATGAGGGAACCGTTCAGAGCTTCCCCTGCCTGGGCCATGCCCTGCTCCTTTGTCGTTCCTAGGATCTAGATGCTGTGGTGGCAGGGAAGGCCTGAGGACTCTGGGGTAGGACTGAGGTTGACACCCAGACCTCCTGCTCACTGGCAGGGCAGCTTCCCTGAGTCTTAGTCGCCCCATCTGTAAAATGAGGACAACAGCGCCCACCTCCAGGGCTGCTGGGAGATAAACTGGGAAATGCTCTGGCGAAGCTCCTGCCTGGAACAGGGCTCACGGGTGTGTCCTTCTCCCCTTTTCCTTTAGTCCAGGGGCAGATTCTCCTCCCTTTCCTCCCCGTCCATCTCTTCTGAGATCCTTTTTCTCCATCTCTTATCCTCTCTCACACCATTAACACTGGTTGCTCCTCTCCACTTGCTCCTGTATGTAAACATGCCCCTGATCCTAACAAACTCACTCCTTTTTTCCTGATATGTAAAGAGCTTAGAAAATTCACTTTCTTTGATCTTGCTACTCTCTCAAATTACCACCCTGTTTCTTTCCTGCACTGAGTTGGCAAAGATCTCAAAAGATATGCCCACGCCCACTGTCTACTTCCTCACTGCTCACTCCTAAATTCTCCACAATTTGCATTCGATTAGCACTCCTCAGCTGAAATCACAATGATCTCTGACCCGCCAAACTCAATGACCTTCCCTAACTCTGCAATGCTCGACCCTGTTGTCCAAATCCTCCATGTGACACTGGCTTCTCTTGGCCTCCGATCGCACTGTACCACTCTGGTTCTAGCCCGTCTTCCTGATGCTAAATCTTATCCATTCTGTCTTCACCTTGCTTTCCAGTTATTTGGTTCCCTAAAATTTTATGTTCTCTAAGATTCTGTTCTCACTCCTCTGTTCTCTGAACTCCCCCAACAGCACCCCAATTTCTACAGCTTTAGTCTTAAATTGTCATCACCACGTGTGTATCTTCACCTTGACTTTTCTCCTGAGCTGCAGCATCTTATTTCCAACGACCTGGCAAACATCCTCAGCCCATGTGTCAGCAGAGCCACATGCTCAAGGGAACTCACAATCTCTTTCCAAATCTACCTCTCACCTCTATCTTCCTGTTTGTCACCTGTAATGTCACCTTTAATGTCCTGTAATGAATGCCATGATCTGTGTCAAATCTCAGTGTCATCTTTGACAACCCCCCACAATCTTGAGATCAGCCACCACACCCTGTCCATTCGACTGCCATTTGCAATAGGCCTTGACTCCGACCCCTTCATCCCGACTGTTGCTCCCCAGCTCAGGTCCTCAGGCTGCCTCACTGACGATGGTGGGACAGTGTCCTGCCTGGGCTGCCTGCTTCACAGCCTTGGCCCCCTTCCTCTATCTGACACTTCCTCCATCTGGCCAGATGAGTCATGAGACACAGCAGAGCCTTGTCAGGGTCTCCCTGGTGCCTACAGAGTGGCTCAATCCCCCTGACTGGGCACCTGGCACACCTGTGACCTGGGCCCACCCTACATCTCCCACTCCTCTGCTCCCACCAAACTGGCTGTTCATGGTCCTTATTTGTTTCGAGATTTCTCACCTGTGTGCCTTGGTAATACCTGTCTCCCTGCCCTGCATGTCCAATTTCTGCTCATCTTTCAAGGTCTAGATCATAAGCTGCCACCTCGTGAGGTCTTTGCTTATTCCCCCAGCCAGAAGTCCCTCTGACCTGCCACAAGACTTAACAGAACCATTCCTATGGCTCTTAACACTTCTTGCCTTGGATTATAGTTACAGTTGCAGGTTTGGTTTGTTTTCTTCACACTCCTGGATCCCAAAGTTCTTGGACAAAGATGTAGTAGGTGCACCCCAGCATGAAGTAGGGTGGTTTGCTATGTAAATAGAGCTCTGGGTGACTTCCTAAATCCTAGCCCTTCCCTCCTGCCTCCCCAGTCCTCACCTCCTTCTTTCAACTACTACTTAACTACTTAACAGTCAGTTTCCCGTCAAGCCAAACATCCGCGGTGCCCAGCATCAACGTGGCATCTGCCACGCCCTTTGTGCCATGAGGCAGCGTTCCCAAGGGCGTGCCTGGTGTGTGGATGGGGCCCGGGGGAGCTTTCATTTATGGGAGCAGAACATTGTGTTCAGGCCTCAGCAGGGTGCAGTTAAGAGCCATCCCTCCCATTTCCCAGTCTTAGAATTGGAAGGAACCTCAGAGATTATCATCCAACTCCATCTTTTTTTTTTTTTTTTTTTTTG
>CAUYRT010102732.1:0-34100 GCA_963574885.1 Lepilemur ruficaudatus | reverse complement strand
GCTGATGCCACGGCACTCTAGCCCAGGCAACAGAGTGAGACTCTATCTCAAAAAACAAAAAAAAAGCTAAACATGGGAACCAGGTGTACTGGGGCACACCTGTAATCCCAGCTACTCAGGATGTTGGGGTGGGAGTATAATTCTAGCCTGGGCAACATAATGAGACCCCCATCTCTTAAAAGAAAAGGATAAAAAACATGGAATTTCCAAAAATGTTTCTATTCAATATAGATCCCAAAGAATTAAAAACAGGGACTCAAAAAGAGATACTTGTATGTCATTGTTCTTTGCAGCATTATTTATAGTAACAAAAAGGTGGAAATAACCCAGGTATCCATCAACAGAAATGGATAAATAAAATGTAGTATACAGATAAAATGAATATTTTTCACCCATAAAAAGGGATGAAATTCGGCCGGGCCCGGTGGCTCATGCCTGTAATCCTAGCACTCTGGGAGGCCGAGGCGGGCGGATCGCTCAAGGTCAGGAGTTTGAGACCAGCCTGAGCAAGAGCAAGACCTCGTCTCTACTATAAATAGAAAGAAATTAATTGGACAACTAAAAACATATAGAAAAAAAATTAGCCGGGCATGGTGGCGCATGCCTGTGGTGCTAGCTACCTTGGAGGCTGAGGCAGAAGGATTGCTTGAGCCCAGGAGTTTGAGGTTGCTGTGAGCTAGGCTGACGCCACGGCACTCACTCTAGCCCGGGCAACACAGTGAGACTCTGTCTCAAAAAAAAAAAAAAAAGGATGAAATTCAGACACATGCTAAGAGAAAGAAGCCAGACAAAAAAGGACAAATAGTGTATGATTTCACTTACATAAAATATCTAAAATAGGCAAATTCATAGAGACAGAAAGCAGATTAGACATTACCATATTGGGAGTTGGGGAATGGAGAGTTATTTATTGTTAATAACTTGCGGAGTTTCTGTTTGGGGTGATGAAAAGTTTTAGAAACAAAAAGTGATGGGGGGGCGGGGGAGCAAAAAAATAAATTAAAAAAAAAAGAAACAAATAGTGATGATAGTTGTACAACATTGTAAATGTAATCAATGCCACTGAAATGTACATGGAAAAATGGTTAAAATTGCAGATTTTATGTTACATATGCTTTACTACACTAAAAAAATTTCAACCCCCCCCCCAAACTATATATGATGTATTGAGGTGAGCTGGAGCTGCCTTGTGTGAGCTCTTGAGAGCTGGTCATGAGCACCTCTTCTCAACTACTCCTTCTGTGATGTTGGTAGGTTCAGACTGGCCACAGTAGGAGTATTTACACCAGGGCAATTGGCAAATGCTACAAAACAGCCCCCACCCCCACCCCTTTGGAGCAGCGAGTTTTTAAATACGTAGAAGCACATCACTAAATATGTATTGTATATAAAAATGCATAGAAAACCGTCTAGAAGGATAGATGCCAGACTGTTAATAGTGTTACCTTTGGGGAGGAGAGTAGTATTGTGGCAGGAATGTGAAAGTAAACTTACACATAAACAGTATTAACGCTTCTATATCGCTTCCTTTTTTTTTTTTTTTTACAGTGAGCATGTAGGTATATTTCTTGTATTGCTTTTAAAAAATAGACCTAAAATATGCATATATCAGAATTGTGATATTGGTAACTTTTCAGAGGTTGAAAGCAGGTCACATGTACTATCTAAAATAGCCCACGAAGAGACTAAAGACGGAATCTGGGAATTGGATTCTATTTCCTCAGAACTGCTGTTTTCTTGCCCAACTAAATGAGGCTTTTTGTTGTCTCTCTGTAGGTTACCCCACAGCCTACCCGACAGCGGCCCCTGCCTACAATCCCAGCCTGTACCCCACCAATAGCCCCAGTTATGCTCCAGGTAAGGAGTAAGTGGGGGCAGCAATGGTGAATGGGGTGGGAGGTGGAGCTCTATTTGGAAAAACAAACTCACCTACTAGCCTTTTCCTGTCCTTAATTGCTCTGGGCTCAGCCTTTCCAGGCTTGATTCTCCTGGGAGTCCCCTCTGGGACCTGGAACAGATCAACCTCAGGGTGGGGGTGGGAGTAGAATCTCCTCCACTATCCTTGGGACTTAAGGTTGGCCCATCTCTCCTATGCTGGAATGTTTGAGACATGCATTCTCCTCAGAGAACCTTTTCTGCTCTCCCAAGTAATGTCCAAATCCATTCTTTGCTGAGTTTCTCCTGAGGCTGCACACGTGCGCACGCACACGCACGCACGCATGCACACGCACATGCACACGGACAAACAGACTCCTGGGGTGTGGATTTGGAAGAGAGTGAGAGACTTGCCACCAGAGGGTAAAGACCTGGTTTTCAAGTTGAGATAAGCTACTTATTTTTCAAAATAATAAAGTCCCAACACTTCCTGGATAGAAGTTGAATTGGTTTTGAAAATGTTGAAAAGGTTTGTTCTATTTTGGGCCAGGAGCATTGCAGAGGTCTTACCTCTGACCTTAACCCTCATGCTCAGCCGGTGCTTTAACACTCAAGAGCACAAAGAAAAAGTATAGGCTCTGTGGTCAGTAAGTCCTGGATCTGAATCCTGATTACTTAACTCACTAGTTGTAAGGCCTTGGGCAAGTCACCTCAGCTCACTGAGTTTCAGATGTGACTACCTACCTCAGGGTTGTGGATGGTTTTATGTAAATTCCTCTTCATTTACTCAACAAGTATTTATTTGTTGAATGTTCTCCATACTGGGATAGAAAAATTAAAAGATGCCGTCTTTGCCTGAAGTAGCTTATAGTCCATTTGGGAGTCTGGCTAGCTTATAGTCCATTTGGGAGTCTGTACTAGTGTGGATATAAACAAATCCACACTAGTACAGTGTGATAAGTATTGTAATAACAACAAATATAAGAAGAGAGGAGGGAATAACTGTGTGTGGGGGGATGAAAGTATAGGGGAGGCTTCACAGAGGAGGTAGCAGTAGAGACTTGAGGGAGAAGTAGGAGGTGTTCTTTTAAGCACACAAAGGAAGAGTGGGCATTCTAGGCAGAGCAGAGCCTGGGCAGAGGCATGGGGATGTGAGAACACGAGGCTGTGAGGAACCTACAAGTAGGGGAATGGTTGAAGCATAGGCTGTGGGGAGCTAGAGGAATCTGCTACAGCCAGATTTGGAAAGGCCCTCATTGTCATGATAATATCCCCATTTTCTTGCTTAGCAATTATTATTATGTTAATAGAATTAGAAAGCTTCAAAAGACCCCAGAGATCCTCCATTTCATTCTCTCCTCTTGACAAGGGAAATCCAGAGAGAAGCATGTTTTGTCCCAAGTTACCTAGTGAATCAGCAATACCATATGGACTAGAACCCTTGGCAGATCTTCTTCTCTCAGTCCCATGCTTTTCTGTGCCGTTCAGGTGCTTATTCTATTGTCATTCCCTTTCTTCTGGGACATTTAAAAGAGAAAAGAACGAGGGCTATGTCTGAAGACCTAGATTTGAGTGCTGACTCTGTCACTTCCTATATTAGCAATCTTAAAGTCACCTGACCTCTCTGAACCTCAATTGCCCCATCTCTATGGTAGGAATCATATCATAATCATATTACACACACACACACACCATGAAGTTATCAGACAGCCCCTCTTTTTTGGGCAAACAAAAACTATTTTATGCAAATATGTGAAGTTAACCCTTAAAGTGCTTACATAGATGTCATTCCACAGAGATTTAATTTGGCACTGTTATGCCTGAGACAGTCTGAAAAACAATGCAGGTTATTCAAATTTGAGGAAGCGGTAATCGGTTGCCCTCGGAGATCTTAGGAGAGCAGTGACATGTGGGCTAAAAATCTATAATGGTATCTCAGCATTGATTTTATATTCACTTTTAGTCAATAAGATATATAATATTTCCCCAAAAATCTATAATAGGAGGCAGAAACAATAAAAGCCACAGAAATTCTCTCTGGTAAAATACTTAATCAAATTTGATAAAATCTATCTTAAAAACTATGACTTTGATTATCACATATATCTAATATATAAATGATTTAAATCGAAGTGCTATGAGATCTGGGAATCGGCTTTATAAACTGTCTAGTTTAAAACAAAATGAGGTGAGTTGCTGCAGAAGGTCGGGTAAGATCAGGAGAGAAGATTCATTGTCTTTACAGTCGGAGGCCATCAGTGACCTCATTGGAAGCAGTGTCAGTGAGGCGGGAGGCTAGAAACCAGAGTGCAGTGAATCTGGGTGAAGAAGCAGATCTAGCAGATAAAACCTACTCTTACTAGAAGCTTGGCTACCAGGGAAAGAAAAACAAAAAGACATTGACTAGAAGGGAATGTGGGGTTGAAGAAGGGTTGTTTTGGGTATGAACATGATTAAATAAATAAGTACTGATGGGAAGGAGCAAGTGGAAAGGACAAGTCAGAGATGCAAGAGAAGCAGTGCCAGACAGAGCTAGGCCTTCGCAGAGGCTGCCGTGGGAGTGAGAAATCCAGAGCTCAGTTCTCTCCTTTGTTTTGGGGAGTTGAGTGGCAGGTGGAGGCGGGTGCCTCTCACGGGAGGGCAGCTCTGCACGGGAAAGCTCACGGGTGGATGTGCTTAGAATAAATCGCCCAGTGGAAAGTGGAGAGTTCTTGTGTAATGACCTTGATTTGCTGGGACAGAGGGGAGCTAGGGATAGAGGGAGAGTTTTTAAGGAAAGAGGTTTGAATGTGAGAACCTCACAGGAAGGAGTGGGAGCCAAGGAACTTCCAAAAGCTTTAACACAGCAGGCCTGGCTGAATGGCGGAGGCCGTGAATTTGTCCAGACACTCATCCCCGGCACTGGGCAATTTTCTCATAATGTTCACTTCTGGTGACAGATTGTGGGATTGTTTCAGAATCAGTTTCAGCAGAAAGTGGAAGGACAGGGAATAAATAGCCACTATTTATCAAATGGTTCCTATGTGCCCAGGCACTAGTTTAAGTTCTGTATGGATATTAACTTGTTTTATATCACAACAAACCTTTGCGGTCAGTACTGTTGTTATTCCCATTTTCCAAATGGGAGAACTAAAACTTAGAGAAGTTAGGTAACTAGCCCAAAGATCCAAGCCCTGGCGTCCTGCCACCACACCCACATAAACTCTGAACTACTACGTTGTCATTGAGGCAGTGGGCCAGAGAGAGACTGAAGTGTTAGGGGCTGGGTGCATTGGCTCACGTCTGTAATCCTAGCACTTTGGGAGGCTGAGGTGGGAGGATTGCTTGAGGCCAGAAGTTCAAGACCAACCTGGGCAACATGGCGAGACCCTGTCTCTACAAAAATTAAAATTAGCTGGGTGTGGCAGCACATGCCTGTAGTGCCAGCTACTCAGGAGGCTGAGGCAGGAACCCAGGAGTTTGAGGTTGCACTGAGCTATGATGATGCCACTGTACTTAGCCAGGGCAACAGAGTGAGATCTGGTCTCAAGGGGGAAAAAAAAAAAAAGAAAGAAATTGAAGTGTTAGACTGGAGTAACCAGGCCAGCGAGTGTAGACAGGAGGTCCCTGAAACTGAAAAAAATTGAGAGTTTGGAAATCTCCTGGCATGTGTAACGTATTAAGTTTTAATTTTAAAACTAAAAAAGCCCTCATCTAACCTGATTTTTTCTAATTTTCGGTTTTTAAAAGTCACCATATTTCTAAGCTATGACTAAAGTCACTGAGACCATTTTCTCAGAAACCCACAAAATGTACAAGAGAGGCCAGCATTAACACGTTGTGTTAGAAAGCCCCAAACTGGGACTTGGAAGACCTGGGTTGTAGCACTAACTCTGTTTCTAATTTTGGTGTGACCTTGGGAAGATCCCTTTCTCTTTTGAGTTACACACACAAACACACACACAACTGGGTCTGTTTCACATTTTGGAATGCTCATCTCTGCATTCACAATGCGGATTTCCTGACTGTAGTGGGGGACTTCCTGCCATGGAGGAGCTGGCTCAAGGTCAGAGAGGACAGTGCAGGTTACTCTCTGCTTCGTGCCCGAGCCAGCTATTTGTGATGCACAGAGGTGTCTGCAAAGGAGCCAGGCTCTCAGGTTTAAATTTCTTTCAGCTGCTTCAAGGAGATCAAGGAGTTGTTTCAGAGAGAGCTATTTTTAGCAGCTCTGAGTACCTGTCCTAAGATGTCACCTGTCCAGGATGCAGGGAAACGAAATGGTTCACTCTTTCATTGGTTCTGAAAGCAGTGTGGGTACGGTACTTGGAGCTTTTTTCCAAGCTTGTAATGATCTCAGGGATGTTATGTAAGAATAATTGGGCCCCACAGGAATCAGGGGCCAGCCAAGACTTGGTTTTCAGAATTTGGAGACCAAAGAGTTTGTCCTATTAATGGTAATCTGACTTGATTACCATTTGATTTCATAGCAGCCCTATAAAGTACAAATATATTATTTCTATTTTATATATAACAAACCTGGGGAAGGACAGGAGAAAGGAATTTGTGCTTTCTGAACACTTCTGTTTCAAGCCCTGCCCAAGGCATGTTACAAACATTTGTTTTATTTTTTAAATTTCTCCACTTTTGAAGGAACAAATATTCATTTTTACCTTAGTCTTGTGAGTTTGAGCTTCTTGCCTCCAATTTGCTCAGAGAGGTAAAATAAGTTGTCCAAAGTTATACAGCTAAAAAGCAGTAGAGCTGGGATTCAAACCCAACTTGTCTGACCCCACAGCCTGTGCTCCGTCTATAGCACCGCACTGCCCCAGAAGGTCCAGGGATGGAGTGCCTCTGCATTTGGTCCTTGCTTTCTGGGCACTCACAGACTGCCCTTTAGAAAGGCCAAAGATAGTGAGGCTGTCCCTGAGCCTTCACTTCCTCTAACACATAAAGTCTTTGTCATGTGTGAAATCCCTCTGAAGTTCTTGGGAGAACTGAAATGTATTCTGAATATCAGGGACAAGCAAAGAGCAAGAGTTTAGGCTTGTTCACCTCCAGGCAGCTTCTGGGTCAGCTGCTTGGAAGACACCATGGCATCCAGGGAGGTGCCCTTCGACAATGAATGGACTTTCCTGGATGGCAAGTCTGTCACCCTCTGCAGGGTAGAGGCACTTCATACCCACTGCATTCACTGTTTCTTATATAGCCCAGGGGAAAATCTGTTTATGTAACTGCAATGTGTACACGTTTGCACAAATTCTTAGTGGTAATTTCAACTAACATTTCTATCCAACAGAGTTTCAGTTCCTGCATTCAGCTTATGGTAGGAGAGCTATTTTTCCTCATCTGTATTACAGCCTATGAATGTGTTATCTTGTAACAATGGTAGATCCCTTCTCTTTTTCCTTTCCTCCCCAAATCTCCTCCCCTAGGCTTGGGCTCCCCCCAGGTGGCTCAGCAGCAGTTCCTAAAGCATGCGGGAACATGTCTGATGGTGCAAAATCATGGGTTGGAGACACACATGAACCGTCCCCTAGGGCAGCAATGAAGGATCATGGCACTAAAAGGCGTCTCTCACCCTAATCTGGCTGGAGAATTCAAACAACCAAATGAACAAAAATTCTAAGGCCTGTATGTGGCTCCGCTGTTGGCTTTGTGGTAGCCTCTGTGAAAGAGTACCTGGATTATGCCTATTAGAACCCAAAAAACTAATCTGCCCCAGGATCAGGTTTTCCATCTCCATCAGCAGTCTGACATGTTTGAAGACCTGGTTGACTTGAGGTACAATCTGTTCCCTTAGCCCAGATCTTGAGCTCTGGGCTCATTTGGGGGGCATTTTCCTAGATGGTGGGGGCTTAGAGGTGGGGGCTAAGTGTACTAATGAGCGAGGCCAGAGCTGGGTTCTCTGGGCAGTGTGGACTCCAGGCCCAAGGCACCACGAGAACTTCTGGGCACCTGTGAGGGTCCCAGCAGTGTAACTTGACTAGGTCCTTTTTGTCATAGACAGGAAGGGACCATGAAAGGACTTGCCACTTTTACCACACTCGCCTGGGCTGCTCAGGACAATGTTTTTTGAAAATCTTTGCACACTTTCTCAACTTTTAATCTTGAATTATTTGGATGCTAGAAATTGAATTTGTGTGCGGCACATCTTTCAGGAGATGAGCTGTGAAATTTCTCCTTGCCACTGCTGTGGGCTGCGTGATCTTGGGCAATTTGCTAACATCTCCAGGCCATAGATAGAATGTTTTATTCCACATGATCTCTGAGGTCCCTTTAAATGCTACCACACTGTCCTCTTATAATTTTATTATTTTAATTTTACTAGTCACAGACCTGTTTCTCATATCATTGAGGGGGGGGGTCATTTTGCATTTGCCTCAGGATATATGAACAGGAGACTCCATTGAAAGTTAGAGAAGCTGACCAGGTGTGGTAGCTCATATCTGTAGTCCCAGCACTTTGGGAGGCCAAGGCAGGAGGATCGCTTGTGCCCAGGAATTTGAGACCAGCCTGGGCAACATAGTGAGACCCCATCTCTACAAAAAAGTTTTTTTAAAAATTAGCTGGGCACAGTGGCACATGCCTGTAGTCCTAGCTACTTGGGAGGCTGAGGTGTGAGGACCAGCCCAGGAGTTTGAGGCTCAAGTGATCAGTGAGCCCTGATCATGCCACTGTGCTCCAGCCTGGGTGACAGAGTGAGACCCTGTCTCAAAAAGAAAAAAAAAAAAAGAGAAACTCTCGTGCTTCCTCACCCTTCCATATTCTGAAATGGGTACACATAAGAGTATGGATTGTGGCCGGGAGCGGTGGCTCACACCTGTAATCCTAGCACTTTGGGAGGCCGAGACGGGTGGATTGCTCAAGGTCAGGAGTTCAAAACCAGCCTGAGCAAGAGCGAGACCCCATCTCTACTAAATATATAAAGAAATTAATTGGCCAACTAAGAATATATAGAAAAAAATTAGCCAGGCATGGTGGCACATGCCTGTAGTCCCAGCTACTTGGGAGGCTAAGGCAGAAGGATTGCTTGAGCCCAGGAGTTTGAGGTTGCTGTGACTTAGGCTGACGCCACGGCCCTCTAGCCAGGGCAACAGAGCGAGACTCTGTCTCAAAAAAAAATAAAATAAAATAAAATAAAGAGTATGGATTGCGCTCTTCACAAAATATTCTGCGCCAGACCCTTAAGCTGGCCCTTTGAAGATACAAAGACCAGTCAGACAAGGTCCTTGTTCTTAAGGAGCGCACAGTTTAGTGGGGAGACAGACAAGACATTAAGTACAGGGGCTTCTAAGAATCACAGGGACTGGGCTGTCAGCTACATGGGAGGCATGAAGAGGTTGTGGTTCAGGGGTGGGGAGAAGACAAGCCTTCATAGTAGAGGAGAGTCTTCTCGTGATTGATAGATTAATACATGTTTACTAGGTGGAGTTTGGTGAGAGACGTGCCAGAAGAGGTGGCAGTGTGGACAGATACACAGAGATGTGAAGTTCTTGGCATATTCTGGAAATGGTAAACAGTCTCTAGTGTGGGTTGGAGAGTGAGAACGATGAGAGAGTCTCTAGAGAGATCATTAGGACTAGATCATGGGGAGATTGAATGCTACACAGGAGCTCAGACTGTATCCTGTGGCAGTGGAGAACCATGAAATGCTTTTAAGAAAGAGGGTTTTGCCATTGGGTTTAGGTCTTAGAAATATCACTCTGACTGCAGCTTGGAGATTGGAGGGGGCAGGTTTAAAAACAACAGTGAGGAAGCAGTTGCAGTAGTTCGGGTGAGAGATTAAATTAGAGCCGTCCATGACTGTGGAGATGGAAGGAGTGGCTGGATACCATAACTAGAAGATACAAGACTAGATGACACTTTATTTTTGACCCTCACATCAATATTATGAAGCAATCAGGGAGTAATTATTATTGCCATTTTATGAGACAACAAAACTAAGCTTAGAAAGGTTAAGTGACTTGCCCAAGGTCCCACAGCTAATAAGTGGCAGAGCCCAGGCTAGAACTCAGATGTCCTGACTCAGTTCATTGTTCAGGATGATGGTCCCTTGCTGCCTCTCCTCCTTGTAAATGTGCTTAACAGATTGTTCAAGTGTCGGAGGGCGTGAGGGCCCCGTATCTGGGGAAGTGAACAACCCAGCACCTGGATGTGGGCAGCATGCTGCGACTGGGCCATGGCCCTTCACTGCTAAGGGTTCTCTCTTTCTCTGGTTTTTTGTTTTTTTTAAGTTGAGGGATAACATACACAATAAAGTACGTAAAGTACACTAGTCTTAAATGTACAGACTTAATGTTTTTACACATGTATATACCTATATTTAACTACCACCCAGTTCAAAATATAAAACGTTGCTAGGAAGTCGTACCTTTCAGGCACCCAACAGCAGGTATGCCTGTCAGAGCAGCCTCATCTATCACCATGGCTCTAAAAGTTTCAGCTGGGACTGTCCCAGTCCCACAACTGAGCTCTGAATCACTACCACCAAGGATGGGTTATTTTAGTGTTGTACATGGAGGAGCTGGATCATACAGTACAACTAACTAATGGGGAGGTCAAGTTGCCAGCTAATATTTGTTTTTTCGTTTTTTGTTTTCACATTTATTCAGTTGTTTAAATTATTAAGTATTCAAATATAGTACAGAAAATATTAATTTGTTTTCTTTATAATGAAACCAGAAGAAAGTACTCTTTTGTTCAGAAAAACATAGAGTGTAGTTCACATGATCAGTTGGAAAAGACATAATCAAAGGCACAGCCGCACTTCTTTCCTGGTTGATCTGGAACATTATTTTACTGTGTATCATGCTGTCTTGTTCACTCCCTGGTTGGCGTGTGGCTGTGTTGCATCCCCAGCTAGACCATAAGTATCTTGTGTGCGGTGACCGTGACCTTATGTGTGTTCCCGTCCACCGCAGCGCTCCCCTCAGTGCTGAGTGCAGTGTAGGCCTCAGCACTCTTTAGTTAATTTCAATTTACTTACTTTGTCACACAGTCCTTCAGGCTAATGTCAGACTTGTGGCTTATGATAAAAATTATGGTAAAGGATGTACTACTTGGGGGAAAATACTGGAATGGAAGAGAACCTCCAAATTCTCCAAATTCCTACAGCCAAATTCAGGCCTCCCGCCTGGTGCAGTTCCTATAGGGTCTTGAGGGCATGGGCTTGCTCTATATCACTTTTCAGAGCTATGTGTTTTACTTTTTAGAGAGTTGTTTTGGGTGACCACGGCTTTGTAGCCATGTGGAGTGGCAGGTTCTAAATTTGGAAACATCTTGATAAGATTCGTCAACACTAAAATTGGATTCTTTATCTTCCTCCTATCACCACCCTCAAAGAAACCCAAGACAATTGCTTAAAATGAATTCCTCTCCTGCATTGTCTGCAGAACCATGTCTTGATGTCTAGCAAAGGCCCTGGACTCTACATGGAGTTCTGCTGGGTCTCCATTTTGCTTGCCAGAATTCTCCTTTTAGTGTCACTTTCCTACCCATGATTTCCTTCTCATTTCTCAGCATCTGCTGTATGTATCGCGGGCCATTAATGCAAGTGCAGAGTCAGCCTACAACAGCCACACTTCTAGCCTTGGTTCAGCAGAAACAGGAGAGTCTCTGACCTTCTCTGGCCTTGGTACTTCTGTGATTGAAGGAACCAGAGGCACTACCTGTTACCCATGTGGGCAGAGGGGGTTACGATATCTCTCTGGGGATAGAATATACTTATCCTGATGGAATTAGAGTGTATATAGGAATATTTTCTTCACGTACCACCCTGCCTTACCTTAGCCCCTTGTTAAAATGGTTCAAGTGTGTCTGTTGCCAATGCAGCCCTACTTCCTGCTAATATACTTTAAAACACCCCATATCCATGAGACTCCCAAGCCTTTGAGTGTAAAACAAAAATTGCTAAAATCATTCTTTTTCCCATAAGTAGAAATTTGGGTCAAGAATGTTTTTGCTGGCTGGGCACGGTGGCTCATGCCAGCACTTTGGGAGACCAAAGTAGGAGGGTCACTTGAGGCTAGGAGTTTGGGACCAGCCTGAGTAACATTAGCGAGACCCTGCTCTACAAAAAATACAAAAATTAGCCAGACATGGTGGTACACATCTATAGTCCCAGCAAATTGGAGGCTAAGGCAGGAATATCAGTTGAGCCTGGAGTTTGAGGTTGTAGTGTTATGATGACATCACTGCACTCTAGCTTGGGCAATAGAGCGAGACATTGTCTCAAAAAAAAAAAAAAACAAAGAAAAAAGAATGTTTCTCCTTTAATGTTTGAAATTATAACAAGGGAAATATCTAAAAAGGCATTTCTCCCTTTTGGAACCTTATTTCCTCTCTTTTTCCCCTCAGGATACCATGAAGGTAAGTTTTTGAATCACTCCCCACTTTAGAACATATGAATTATCATCCTTCAAATTTCTCAAGCTGAGCTCTGAGTCAGCCTGGGAAGTCTCTGCAGATCTCAGACTGGGCCTCGTCTCTGTTTCACACCTGCCCCAGTTGACATTTACTTTCTAAATGGCCCAAAGGATCATCTCTGATTCATTAGGAGCTATCTCAGGTGGGTCACCCTGTAACACCTCAGCAGGAGATATTCAAGGGTGTGCAAGAGGTATGTGTACCTGACCCCAGCTGAGTGTACAGGAAGAGTTAGCAAGGAATGCCCCACTGGGTTAATAGGTTTAGTAAAGCCACACTGCCCAGTGCCTTTTAAGTTACCATGGCTGTAGTTTAGTCCCTTTAGAAGGGAGTCCAGCAAGGTTCATGTAATGTGGTAATTATTTGTGGGTCTCTCTTTTTGAAAGCAGCTTGTTAAATGCACAGATGTAGTAAATCTCCATATGAGATTCCAGACAATAAAAAATGCTTTGTTGATCTGGCCCACTATACAGTCAAAGGCTCCCAAGTTGCTGCATGTTAATGAGAAAGTGGCTGAGGAATATACCAGAGCCTTGGGCCACAATGTCAGTAGTAGGTGGCAGTATTCATGGGCATCTTTGTGGTTTTAGTAATGGGTAGAAAATCCTGACTCTCTTCATATATGTTCAGATTTCCTTGGTTTCAAATCACTTGGAAGCACACATCAGCACTCCTTCCAACCCACTCACCCATCTCAGGAAGGCTGAACCATCCTGTGTGTCTGAACAGGCCCCTTGGGTTATATGTTTCCGTCCAGCACAAGACCCTTGCTTTGTGTCTGTGATTGGTGGTGCCCACTTCTTATTTCTGCCTAATTCCATTCTTGTGTCTTCCCTTAAGCAACTCTGCTGATGAAACAGGCCTGGCCACAGAACTCGTCTTCCTGTGGCACTGAAGGCACCTTCCACCTCCCAGTGGACACCGGGACCGAGAACCGAACTTACCAAGCATCCTCTGCGGCTTTCAGTAAATACAGCCTGTCTCCTCCTTTCCTTGTTCCCCTTGGTTGGGACTGATTTGTTTCGTAGGAAGAAAGGAAAGGGAACTTTTGAAAATGTAAATGTAATGTTTACATTATAAACAGTGTAATGTAAACTATAATGTAAACACTGTTTTAAGAGGTTCTCCTGCCTGTGCAAAAAATTGGCCCTCCTCATTGAGGAAAGGTCATCCTTTCTGATCATGCACCCAGCTTGGAGGGGACACAAAGCAGTGAGGGAGGAAGAAAGAAGTACTCACCTGGTCAGCAAGTTTGATTAAGGAAAGACTACATTTGGGGGAAAGGACAGAGGGTACATTTTGAAGGCCTCTGGGTCTTTGGACAGAGAAGGCTCCTCCCCTAGCACAGGATTTCTTAATCTCAGCACTGTTGACATCTGGGCTAGATAATTCTTTGTTGTGGGGAGCTGTCCTGTGCATTGTAGGATGTTTAACAGTATCCCTGGTCTCTACTAGATACCAGTAGCACAGCCTTATTGTGACAATCTAGATTGTCTCTAAACATCTCTGAATGTCCCCTGGGGACAAATTTGCCCCCTGCATGAGAAACACTGCCTAGTGGAAGCTACACTATGGGAGCAAGGTATATACGAAGAGTCCTCAGGGAGGCCAGAAACCAGCTAGTCACATTCATCTTGAGGTTCATTGGGGTAACTGATGCTATCACTTTCCCATCTGATTTTGAACACAAAATGGTTCCACTGGGAAATGAGGACCAATGTTTAGAAATTACTGAGTGGCATTTTGTCTCTGTATAAAAACTTTGTGCGTTGTCGGAGCTATCCAGTAGAGGAATGACTGACTTGGGATGTGATGAGTGCTAATCTTCTAAGTTGTGCCAGCAGGGGCTGGACAAGCCCTCAGAGAGATGTTCCAGATGAGGCCTGATAGTCTCTGGTTTCGTGAGTTATTAATGTACTAAGTAAGTAGATTAGAAGAATTCATTGTATTTTTTTTCTTTTCCTTAAGATATCCATTGTCATTTTCTCCTTCGTTTTCATTGCCTCTAGATGTCAACATTAGCTTAATGTTTATACAAAATAACTGACCTTTTGGAGAATTTGCTTTCATGATCACTTCATTTAATCTGTACTACTCTCCTTTTAAGTTATTTGGGTGGATTTTCATCCCAGTTTGAGAGATGAGGCTCAGGAAGGTAATATGCCCAATGCCACCCAACCAGTGAGCAGCACAACTAGAAAAAGATATCACTCAGGTTAGGATTCTATTACTGACTTTTTTCATGAGATTGATTTTACTCTTTTAAGAGAGGGATATCAGCCATAATGAATTTTTACAGATACCTCAGGTAGAATTGAATGAACATATGTAAGATTATATATAAATATGGGCATGTACATATTCTCTCTTACATCTATACGTACAGATGTAGATACATATAGACACACCTACTGAACTGTAGCAGAAAGAGGCCTGGAGGGAAACCTAAAGAGTTGGATTCTAGACTTGGTTCTATGTAACCTTGGGTAATTCATGTCCATGCTTTGGACCTTGGTTTTTTTAACTATAAAGTTAGGGAACTAGGTCATCTTTAGATTCTCTGTAGCTATTAGATTCCTCATTCTCTCACCTTGGTGACATGAACTGAACATCCTGCACCCTAACAGAGATCTCCTCTCTAGCTGCCCTTACCAGGAGCTGGCCAACGAGCCTTTGCTCATCTGCAAGGATAGGATACTCATTGCCTCCAGAGGCAACCCTTTCTGCAGTTAGAAAGCTTTACCTTCTACTATGTTGAAATCTTCCTAAAGGCCCATTAAATGTGCAGTAGCCATATCCCATTGTCCCCTCCCAGACAGGCTGTCATAGTCCCTGGAAAGGACTCCTCTTTTAATTATTGTATAGATCTGTGCAGTTTTTTAATAGAGTTGGGATTGACTGACCAGCTCACACCCACAAGATGCCTCCCAGCATTCAGATTTTGTGGCTTCTAGTGCTACAGAAAATTCAAGGCACTTTGACAATTTCAGTTCAATTTCCCGAACACTTGCTAAGCCTGTTTGTAATTAGGTCTTTCTCCTGCTTATTCATCATTCTCTTGTTCAGCTACACAAGGAGACTTAGGGGTCAAGGCAAGATTCAGACATAGAGCTTTGTTTTGTCCAGACATATAAATCTGATGATCAATAAACCGATTAGTCTAAAAGGCATCTGTGATGTGAGATCAATGCCTTTGGAGGTGGTAGGGGCTCTACAACTGAAAAAGATTTATAACAGTGAAGAAGGATTGAAGAGGAGGCTGAAAGGTTTTATCTTGCTAATGTACATGCTCTCTTTATTATCCTGTTCGATGCAGCCTAAAATTATGGTTAGGAACCTGAGAGAAAGAACAGGACGTCATAAACAAAGCCTCTTTTATAAGGCAGAGCTGGGACTTCTAGTGATTAAATTCCTTTTTTCTCTCATGATATTGCCTTTATTGAAATGGGGACACAAAGGCCAGTATATCAAATGTCCAAGATTGGGCTACAAAGACCTTTAACTCAGCAAGAGCTCTGTCCAGGACATGGTGAGCCCTGAATTCTGGGCTCAGCTCTTCACTGATGTGTTGTGCAATTTTGGGAAATTGCTGGTCTGGGCTCCAGGTTCTTCCTCTGAAAGGGAGAAGGTTGAATACAAGCCTCTACTATCCTTAAGGCATAACATTCCAAAGCCCTAATTCTGTGACCTTCAGACTTAGAATTCCTTTCAGCATAGCTAAGCCTCCAGTGAGTTAATTGAGTCTAAGTTCATTTGGGTAAAATCCATGAGATTTTTTGCAATAAGCCTAACAACTTCTTTTATTTAGATGCATAAAGCAATAAACCTTGATTTTTGTGTTACCCAAGATAGCCCAGGGTATATAGCTACAGGGGAATTTTCAGTGTTCCTTAAGAGTATTGACAGGATCGCCAGTCAGTTGTGCAAAGTTCTTTGTAGTGATTTTCTCATAAAAGTCTTTTGAAATACTCAGAGACTTGGAATGTCAACACTAGAAAGGCCCTCTGATTATCCAGTCCAAATGAGGATATTCCCTGAGAGAGGAATTGCTCTGACTCACTGACAGAGCCCAGAATGAGGGTCCTGGGGCAGCTTCTGCAGCCTCATGTAAGATCCTCCTGACACAGATGGTAACCTTGAGGGCCACTGTGGCTAGAGGAAGTAGCACTGAGTCCTGGGTCCCCACAAGCAGCCTTTCTTTCAGTGTCTATTGGTTATCTCATCTGTGAAATGTTTACGTTGGCCTTAACGACTTGTAAGATCTCTCTTAGCGCTGCGGTTCTGCTTCTCTCATCTCACCCTGTCTGGACAGAAAAGCAAGGCCTTCTGCAGCATCATCTCCTTGGCTGCCAAGGGTGTTTTGGCTACTGATTTGTATTCTGAGTGTGTGTGTGTGTCTCATTTCATAACGTGAAAAAAGGGAAACATTCTCAGACAAGGTTATTCTTAGATATGGAAACCAAATTCTATTGCAGTTTCTTGGAGCCTTTTCATTTTCCTCAGAGGGATAGTCTCAACACTTTGTAAATGGTTGTCCTTGTGGCAGAGAGCGGGTAGTGCAGTTTCCCTGGGGAAGATAAAAATTCCAGAGCACATTCTCCAGGATCATAAAGGAAAGTCATCAGCATCATTGGCTTGTTAATTTCAAAGAATCATAAAATCATGGCATTTTAAGCCATAAAATTTTAGCATCTTAGAATCCTGGAGTCTGTATTCTAAGTTAGAACAGATTATAGGAGTCATAGTTTAACTTTCTATTTCTTTAGTCTTTCAGGCCAGTCTCTGCTTACATACTCCCAGGACAGGAAGCTTACTATCTTTCTGTACAGTGAGAGAGAGAAAATAATAATAGCTAATCTTTATAAAGTACTTATACTTTATAAGTACTTATATGTCAGACATGTCTTATATGTCAGACGCTGTTCTAAGTGTTTATTAGTTAACGTATTTATTGCAGGAACCTCATGGAGCAGGTACTCGTGCTATCCCCATTTGACAGACGAGGAGACTGATATATTCTACACTTATTAAATAGCAGAGGTGGGGTTGGACCCAGGCAGTCTGTCTCCAGACTGCTCGTGGCCACTGCTCTGTGCTGTAGTGCTTTCGGAGACAGGCATCTTCTGATTCAGTGGTGTCCTGCTCTCCTGCATAGAAAAGAGATGCTCCCTACTCTGGCAGGGCTCTGTACACCTTGTTTTATTCCTTTACATCAGGGGTTGGCAAATTTTCTTGCTGCAAAGGGCCAGATGATAAATATTATATTTTAGGCTTTTCAGGCCATAATGGTGTCTGTCAAAACTACCATTGTAGCAATAGTAGTTAATATGTAAATGAATGAGCATGGCTGTGTTACAATAAAACTTTATTTACCAAAACAAGCTGCAGTTACAAAAAGCCATGGCTGAAGTTTGCCTGTCCTAAATGTTAATAGTATGAATAAAAGATTCTGTGGTAAAATGAATTTGGGAAATAGTCTCCTACATATCCCTATCTTAGAGATTCGCAGTTCACCCTATCATTTAAAAAGCTTCTCAGGCTCAGTGTTACAGCTCTTTGAGAATTTGTCTAGCAAATTCCAAATTCACTGGAAAAGCCCTTAAAAAAACCCAACTTCTCAGTGTCATGGTATAAAAAAAAAAACCTATTTCTATTTTACATTGCTGCTTCACAAACTTACGGAACTCTAGAACTCTTGGGCAAAACAATTAGTAAGATCCCTTGGAATTGATAGTCTATAGTGCACATTTAGGACATGTCCATCTTTGGTTTATCTATAAAACCTCTTTTGTTCTATAGATAAGTAAACTGTGTCTCCAAGGTGAAGTACACTTCTAGATGTCTGCAAGGCTAGACTTCCTGTCTCCCCTACAGTATCTGCTTCTCATCTCACGATTAGCTTCACAATCTAGAAACTTTAAGGACTCTGCTCTAGACGCTCCCTCAACTGACTCACATTCCCACTTCCAATTAGTTTCTACTTCTTATCAATGTTACCTTCTCTTTAACATATCCCTTCCACTCCATCCTCATTGCTGCTTATTTCCCAAGCATAACTGACCACAAAACTGGCATTTTTCATGGAACAAACTGAGGATCTGCAGGTGGAAAAATAAATGACATGATTCCAGGGGAGAGGACAAGACATCTTTTGTGGCAGCCGAACAGCAGCTCTCCTATCCTTCTGAGTCATCAGGAGCAGGGGGTGCCAGGCCAGAGCTGTGATGTAGACTGAGAGAGACTGTGACATGTGGTAGCTTGCTTTTACTTGAAGTTAGGGTAGAGGAGACCCAGGGTCTTTTAGAACCATGAAATTTTAGTTTAGGAAGAAATCTTCATTCTTAGCCTTCTGATTTTACAAAGTGAGAAAATAAGGCCCAGAGACTGGACAGTGTCACTGCAAATTAGGGGGAAAGGTAGGACTGAAGGCTAAAGAGACTTTCACTTTCTGAGTCCCAGGATCTCCTTGTGTAAAGTGAGAGGGTTGGGGTCACTTGATCACTTGTGTTTGGTAGAATGATTCCATTTTATGATTCTGTAAGGAGACAATCTTCTTCCTGGTGAGTATATTTCAAGTTTTTTCTGTGAATATAGAAGCTGCCTCTCTTTTCCAGAGGATTCAAAGGGTGTACAGTTTGTTTGCATGGCCAATTGTGAGCCTGACTTCTCAGCCCCAGCTTTTGTCCATCCTGCTGAGGCACAGACATGGCCTGGGTTCTGGGGTGATGTGAATCTATGTGATCTCTGACTTCAGGCCTTTTAAGCAGAGGTGGCCCTGCCCCAGGCCCCAGCAGGAGGAAAAGCCAGCTCTGTAAAGCAAAAATTTCAACATCCCAGAAGATGAGGATCCCTGCATGGTGTTTTATATGGGATTTTCACCTTCAAATTCGGGGAGGAAGAAGGGGAATATGGTGGAGCGAAATCTAGAAAGGGAGAGAGATATAGGAGAAAAAGAAATAGAGCAAGAGTAGCAAGACAGAGAAAAACAGAAACAGCAGCAGAAGATACCCTTGGACGTTTAACTGAGAAGCAGAAAAGGAAGAAGATAGAGGAATGTCAGCCTGGACAACATAACAAGATCCCATCTCTACAAAATGATTAAAAATTAGCTAGGCGTGGCAGCACATGTCTATAGTCCCAGTTACTTGGGAGGCTGAGATGGGAGGATCACTTGAGCCCAGGAGTTCAAGCTGTGATCACTCCACTGCACTCTAACCTGGGTGACAGAGTGACACCCTGTCTCTTAAAAAAAAAAAAAAAAAAGTGAGTTCGTTGTTCTTTGAAGGGCATCCATCCATGTGCATCTGCTTGTCTCAACACAGACAGCTCAGAATCCCAGGTTTTCAGAGCTGAAAAGGTCCCGTAAGAGACCATTTAGTTCTAGCCTCTTATTTTATGGATGAGAGCCCTGAGACCCAGAGAAATAAAAGATGCCCAGAATTATACATGCAGCCCTGTGCACCAGGACTGAGGGAGATGCCTCTGGGACCAGGGCTCTCTAGGTGGAGCCCTGTTCTCTGTCTGTTCTCATCTGTGTTTGCAGCCTGGATTCAGCCCATCCTTGTCTAGGGAGTTGTGACTGGGACCTTCTGCCTTCTAGCAGTGCTTTTCTGCCAACTAACTGGAAGTCTCTCTTATTGCCTTGGCACAGGATATACTGCGGGGACACCATACAAGGTCCCACCGACCCAGAGTAATACTGCTCCACCCCCCTACTCCCCATCACCCAACCCCTATCAGACGGCCATGTATCCCATCAGAAGTGCCTACCCCCAGCAGAATCTGTATGCCCAGGTAGGTACATATGGAAGCCTGGGCCCATGTCTTCTGTAGGTAGAGGAGCCTCCGGCTGGGATGGGGTGTGGTGCGGTGTGGAAGAGAGGGAAGGAGAGGAGAGTTCAGGGCTCTGGCCAGCCATCACTGTGTATCACTGAAGCAATACTCCTGCAGTCTGCTCACTCCCTCACTCCACCTCAGTCCCCAGAAGGGGGGTGAGGCACAAAGTCATTTAGATTAACAGAGTCTAGACTGTCAGAGGGGCAAGGGCCCTTAGAGATCATCCAGCTTAACTCCTTTGTTAAACAAGTGGGGAAGCTGAGGCCCAAGAGGAGAATGACTTGTCCAAGGTCACACAGTGAGCTATTGGTTGAGTCAAGATGAATCCCCGTGTGTCTTGGTCCTCTCTCCCTAACCCCCACATCTACCCTTCCTTGATGAAGTCTGTGAGATTAGTGGGGAGGACGAAAGTACCCAGGCTCTCCCACCATTGCATGACCTTGGGCAAGTTGTTCTATCTGTGCCTTAGTGCCCCCATCTGTGCTCTTTGGGCTGGTAATATGTGCACTCTGAGGTAATTGGTATGAGATAGGGACTGCATGAGGCTCTGGTGCACCCATGGCACATTCTTCTGGAGTGACGACTCTAAATGAGGTGTAAGTGGTGAAGAAAACACTTAAAAAAAAAAAAAAAACTGCTGTATTGTAGAGTAGAAGGCAAAACTTAAAAAAATAAAACGAGATTTGAGGTCAGTTTTTCTCATTTTGCTTTGGACTATGCTCTCAGACCTCTGGGGTTACAAACCCACATTCTGAGGCTCTTGTTATTTGATAGAAACATTTGAGGATTTCTGAATTAAGATGATTTTAGGGGCCCTTGTCTACTCCCCCCTAAAGTCAGCAGGCCTGTGGACTGTGGCAGCAGGAAGCAGGATTCAGGCAGTGAGAAGTCACCTCAGACCACTGTCTCCATCCTCACCTTTTTGCTTAAAGCAAAATAGATAGTAAGAGACATCTTGGGAAATGCTATCCATTTATGACATTTTTTTTAATATGTAAAATACCAGCATTTGTACCAGATGATAATACCACTAATAACCCTTCAGTGCGTGTGCACGGTGCCCTGGAGTTCACCAGCTTCATTCACATGCTTAGTAACTGATCCATTATAGTCCCTACCTTTAAATTTTAGGCAGTTTCGGCTGGGCACGGTGGCTCACGCCTGTAATCCTAGCATCCTGGGAGGCCAAGGTGGGAAGATTGCTTGGGGCCAGGAGTGTGAGACCAGCCTGAGCAATAAGTGAGACCCCATCTCTACAAAAACTAGAAAAAAAATCAGCCAGGTGCTATGGCATGCCTATAGTCCCAGCTACTCAGGAGGCTGAGGCAGGAGGATTGCTTGAGCCCAGGAGTTTGAGGTTGCTATAAGCTATGATGACACCAGTGCACTCTAGCCAGGGTAGCAGAGCGAGACTCTATCTCAAAAAAAAAAAAAAAAAAAACAAAGCAGTATATAAAAAGTACATTGCAGTAAAATATAAACATTTTAAAATGCTAAAACCAGGATTAAGGGAGTAAAGCTCTTATCCCGTTAGATCATTATAGCAGTCTTAGAAGCAAAGCAGGACAGAGTTAGAGCCTTATTTTTTAGACCAGAAGCTGAGCCCAGCACTGAACTGACCACGGTCTTGTAGGAGGACAGAAGCAGTGCCCAGCCGGGGCCCAGACTTTGTGTCCTGGGGCCAGTGCTTCTCTCTTCCCATCCCTTAGGGTCTGGGAAGAACAGAGGCTCCCCTTCCCTCTCCTCCTCTCCACATCCTGCCCACCTCTCCAAAAGCTTGTGTGACCTCAGCCTCTTTCCTCCAGGGAGCCTACTACACACAGCCAGTGTACGCTGCCCAGCCCCACGTCATCCACCACACCACGGTCGTCCAGCCCAACAGCATTCCTTCGGCCATCTACCCGACTCCTGTTGCCGCTCCGAGGACCAATGGCGTGGCCATGGGCATGGTGGCGGGCACCACCATGGCAATGTCAGCAGGTGAGGGCAACATCTGCATCATTGTCCATCCCTCTTCTCTAGGAACTCATGATGGAGTGGAGAACACAGTCATGGAATCAACAGCTGGGGCTTTGGGAACCAGGAGGAAGGACCCTCTAAATCTGTGTACAGGGATGAGGAGGGTGTCACCAAGAAGGGCATATCGAGGTGGGCCGTAAAGGGTGGACAGAGGCTAACCAGAGAAGTGAAAGAGGGAAGGGCAATACAGGCAGGAAGGACTTGAATAAGGCTTGTTCACAGAATGGAAAGGGTCCAAGGCTCTTAGGAAATAGGGGTTTAGAGTTAGAAGGGTGGCTGGAGCACTGGCAAAGATAAGATGGTGAAAAGTCTTGAATGCCTTTTGGTAATGGAACTCACAAAGGGGGTTAAAGAGGGGAGGGATGTGGTTGGGTTTAAACATTCTCTGGCTGCAGGGCGGAGGCAGGATTAGAAGGGGAGAACTGGAAGCAAGTAGGTCAGCGAGGAGCCTGTCAGTGTAGCTTAGGGGAGAGATGATGACGCCAGGACTCCAGCTGCAGCAGGAGGCCCGGAAAGGAGGGCGCAGGGGCGATGTTACTTAGCAGGCAGGAGCTTGAGGACCTACCCAGTGATTCACTGCAAGGGATGAGAGAAGCAGGAGTCCCTGAGGACCCCTTCCCCATTTCTGGCTTATGCCAAAATCTAGGAAAGAACATATTTAAGGACGTCTTTAGGTGAGTTGATAACCTACGGAGAAATGTGGGCATTTCAATGAAGAGCATGAGAAGACAAGAGGGTTACCAATAACCTGTAGAGACCCAACTTGGAAAGAACCAGCTGGGCCATGCTCTGAGGGAAGAAAGTGCAAGGGGTAGAGTGGCATTTGGATTTTATTCTGCCCCTAATTTAAGGGCACTGTTGAGGCCTCTCTCTCCCCAGATTGGATCAGCAAGCTACTGGATCTCTGCTCAGTGCCAGGCTTGTTGTTCTGGTGCTGGGGACAGGAGATCAGTAATCAGATGAGAGGCCTGCCCGTAAGGAACGCTCAGGTTAGTGTGGGAAATATGCCCACAGACACCAACAGTTACTACTCAGTGTGGTATTTGTGCAATAAGAGAAATGCACAAAGACAAGTAAAAGGAGGCCCCCAAAGAAGAGGGCTGATTCTATCTTCAGGTTCCAGCAGAGGTTCCTAAGGAGGTGAAGCCTGGTGAGGTGGAGACGGGCGGACGGTGGTGGCGAGGGAGACGGGGAGCGCAGGCAGCGGGAGCAGCCACACGAAACCTGCGCCCTGGCGCGGCCTTGTCAGGTTTACTCTTCTCTCTCTGGACGCTCAGGTACCCTGCTGACTACACCCCAGCACACCGCAATTGGGGCACACCCTGTCTCCATGCCAACGTACAGGGCCCAAGGAACCCCTGCGTACAGCTACGTGCCCCCGCACTGGTAAAGCCTGCAGCCCATCCAGGTGAGTGGGGCCGCGGTGGGAGAGCGGGGAGGCTGATACACACAGGGACTGCCCCAAAGCCCCTGGTCTGGAGTGCAGGTGTCAGCAGGGGCAGGTGACAGTTTTCAAGTTATCAGTTGCTTTCCTGGTCCAAGGCCTGTAATATCATGCTTAATAATAGTTGTCACTTTACATAGCTCATAATCCTTTCAGCAGCTCTGTGAAATAAGAATCTCTACTTTACAGATAAATATGTAGTTCAACAGTACTTAGCTTGTAAAAACCAAGTAAGTACTTCAACTCCAGTCCGCTAGTACTAAATTCTGTACTCTTTACCTTATGGTCTTCAGACTTCTTTTAACTGTGGGCCCCATTCTTCAAATGAAATGTCACCTAAATTGGATGTTAGCTTTGGTTGGAGACTTTGGGCTGACCTGGCCAAGCACCTTCCTTGCTGCTCTCAGCAGCTCCTGAGGCAGTGCCAGTGACCTGCAGGGCTCCAGGGTTGTCACTTTGAAGTCCTTGGCCCTGCTGCCCCATGCACCCTGCCTTCTACCTGCTCCAGGGAGGGGTTCTTGGCGCTAGAGCACAATAACTTCCATGGGCAGCTCCACTGGAAACGCCCAGAGTGCTCCATTTAGGGCTCCCAGGTTGAGGGGAAGGGGTCCAGAAGCTTCCTCAAGTGGCCCCTGGAATATCACTGTCACTAATGGCTTTCCCTCCCCCCAGATCTGGAGTCACACATTGTATGCAACTACTCAAGTCTTACACCGGTGCTGGAGCAGTTCCCTAGCAGCACCACCTCTATTTGCAAGAAAAGACAACGGAAGTGCAAGGGTCACTTTATGCATCTTTAATGGTTTTGGTTTTTATTTTTTTGGTTTTTGTAAAAGCTGCTTTTTCTAATCTCCTGCCTCTCCCCCACTGTCCCCCTCTTAGCCGCTGCCCTTCTAGCTCTATCCCCTCCTCCTACCTGACCAGGCCACGTCCTCTCTGCTCTTCTTTTCTTCCCTAAGCATCCTGTCCCCAGGGATCCCCGTCTAGTGGCATGCAGAGAGTGGGGTTTATTGCAATGGTTCAGCTGAAATCTCAGTTTTATATGAAGAACATAAACAGATGTGGCCCTCGGTCTAGGGTAGGAACTCAGAGCTGTTGAGCAGGCCACATCTCTAGGGAATTATTCTTTTTTTGTTTTTTCTTAAGCAAGATTAATTCAGGACATTACCATGTCCTGACACAAATGAAATGTCTTCTGAGAACCATCGCAACAGACCAGGAACAAAACCACCTGACTATGTAAGAGTGGTATTAGCAGCTTAATACCCTAGGCTGAGAACCTGGGGAAACCAGAGTCTTTCTTTGGGAGAATTTTGGGGAGAGGGGAGGGAGGGCACTTTTGGGAAGGAAAGGGAAGAGGACAAGTGCTTGTCTGATAGTTTTGGTTTGAAATAAGGTTTCTGGCCAAATTGTCTGGGCCTGGACCTTCTGATTTGCACAGTGATGTTAACTGACCTGGCACTTCCTCAAAAGGTGATTTTGACCTCAGACCTGCCAAGCAGCTGCAGTGTGGTGGGACCCAGCATCCTGAGGCCTTGGAAGGCCAGGTGCCCTGTGTAATCCAGACCTCGGCCTCCGAACTGTCATGAACCCACTCTGATCAGGAGCTTTCTCCTGATCAGAGTGGGCATCTAGGGCATTTCTCTCCCTTTCCCTTCTGCCCTTCCCAGTGCCAAGGCTCACCCATCTGTAGGGCTGGCAGGCAGGCCAAGCTCTTGGTTACCTTGTGCCACTCATGGCCAAAGTGAAGGAACCACATTCCAGGTGGGTGCTGGCAGCTCTGAAGGTCAGGATAGTGAAGGAAAAGCAATAGCAATAAACATTTCATAGACTCATGGAACTGAAAGGGACCTTAGCAATCATCTCATCCATTCCCCTATTTGACAGATGAGGAAACTGAGGCCCAGAGAAGAGGAAAAGAGTTCCCCAGACCTCCCAGTAAATTAGCATTAAATGCAGCCTTCCTACCTAGTGGCATGTTGCCTACAAAAATTTGCCTAGGGATGGAGTGGCTTGGCTTTGTAAAAATTAAGTCAGCAGCGCCCACACCTGGTGAGCTCTGGAACAGTCTCTGGGCTCTTGTTTCTGCTCTTTTCCTCCACGGACCCCAAAGGCAGGGGTTGAAGACTGGGCAGAGGCCACATGGGGGCAGATGGCAGGAACAGAAATTGCAAATGAAGAAATAACATTTGGAAATTCTGTGAAGACATCTGGAACTTTCTTCCTGTGCCTAACTTCATCTCTAGGAAAAGGAGCAGGTGGGCTGGCCAAAAAGGAGAGGCCATGCTTTTAGGACAGTAGCTCCTCATCATGAGAGGAGAGGAAGAGGAGGAAGAGAGTGGGAGTCACCAGGAAAGGAGGACAAGGATGAGGCCCAGGAGACACAGGCTCATCTGGGAGAAGAGGGACCCCTGGGACAAGGAGGCCCCTGCTAGTCTCAGCCAGGAGCCTGGATTGCCCACCATCACCCTCTTGCACCCAGCACCTGGCTGGGCCAGCAGCTCCTCTGGGCATAGGCCAAGAATATTTTACTATACAAAATGGGATCATTGACAACATTTGGGACTTTTAAATAACTATTTTCGTTTTAAATTCATGCAAACTTGGATATACCTTTCCCCCTGCCTCCCATGTCTCCCTAAATGAGGAAAAAAATCAGGAAGCCCTTGGGCTGGAAGGACCTCAGAAGCTCTCTAGCTGCTCCTAGGAGGGCAAAGCCCATCAGCATCCTTGTCCCAGAGCCAGGAGTTTGGGGCCCACCTTCCTGGGCTTCCAGGGAACTTCAGGACCTGTAAGAAAAAATCCTACTGCTCTAAATCATCTGTTCTGGGGTGCTGATGAGGTTTCATTTTAAAACCACAAAGTTTTCCAGTGTTAATCCATTTTTGCAAATACCTCCTCCCACCCTCTTTGGTTTTGTAAAGGTGGGTGAAGGTTGTTCTAGATCATGTTGTATGTGTTTGAAAAATGCCAAAACGATAATAATAATAGGAAACCTTTGCATTTGTCAGGTGCGTCATAGATTTCAAAGTACTTCACAGCCTTTAATTTACAGGCCCTGAGGAGACAGGGTCAGAGTTATTACACCCAAGTGACAAATGAGGAAACAGCTTACAGAAGGAGAAGGAACAGTCCACAATGAGCAGAATGCTGGTATCCTGCCAGGCTTCCCCGAATCCTGCTGCCTCCAGGTGGGCTGGGGTAGAATCACAAAGAGGAGGAAAGAAAAGGAGACCGAGGAATGACCTTGTAACTTTTATTCTTTCTACACCATTAAGTAAAACTAACATCTGGACCTCACAGTTCATAGAACAGTTTCAAGTACATCATCTGTTTTAACCCTGTGAAATAGAGATTATTCCTCCCATTTGATCCATGAGGAAACCGAGGCTCAGAAAAGTGTCTTGCTAATAAGTGACAGAGCTACTTTAATTCTAGGCTTTCACCTTTCTCTTTCCCCTTCAGTCTGACCCCACATAGGCTCATGCACTGAAGCATCTGTGCTCTGCACCCTGTCTTAGCCCCTGTGTAATTCAGGGGCAAAGGGAGTTCTCAAAGTGAAAATAAGGCACTGAAAGGCTGTGGTCTGGAAGAGCCCAGGCCCAGCACCCCTTTTCAACATGAGCACCAGAGCCCCAGTTCAGCTGGCCTCACCCTCTTGCTTTGATGGAGATCCACAAGCCTGGCCAAGCTTGGTGAGTCACTGCAAAGGGACTGAGCCCTGCAGAGCAGGGGCAGTCGGGTGTCTTTGGTAGGATGAGCACAGCTTTTGGTAAGGTCACAGGTGCTGGTGGAAGGTGCCATAGGTATTATCCAAAGATTCTGGATGTCCCAGTGGCCAAGCTGGACAGAAGATCAGAGCTAGAAGGGCCCTCTCATTGTAGGAAGGCAAGTAAGCCAGAGAGATGTGTCTATGTGACATAGTGAACTAGAGCGCTGGCACCAGCATGCAAACCCCTATCTCATCCCACTGTCTCTCCCCAGGTGCAACACCGTGGTGACCAGTGGCAGGGGTACAGGTGGTTCCAGTCACCAGCCAACCCTCTTGGCTTCCCCCACTTCTACCTTACTCCCCCTCCTCACCAGCCTGGGACCCAGGAATTTGGAGTCTAGAGGCTGGATTGCCCCCAGATAGTGAAAGCCTGGAATATAATCTTTTGCCACATTTAAAAAAAAATACATATTTAATTTCTTCCCCATGAGATAGAACAGTTGCCGTTGCTTCTCTTTCTTACCTGGCAATGACCCTAAAGTACATGTCCCCTTCCCTGAATACTCAGCAGGGACACACAAGGCTGTCCAGAGCTTTTTTGATATGCAAGGTACTCTGACATGGATTGCCAAAATCCAGATTTTACAGATGCAAAAACTAAGGCTCAGAAGGCTTAGAGACTTGCCAAAGGTCACAAAGCTAATAAGGGAAAGAGCCAAATCTTAACTCTTCAAATCTGCTCTTTCTGCTGCCACCTGCTGGGTCTCTGAGTGGCAAGCATGAAGGGAGGGGCTGCCTGTCTGTCCCCAAACAGAAGAAGACTTTATGGAGACCTGGGAAGCTCAGTCCTCTCAACTGAGCGGATTTTTATGAATTATTGCTTTAGACTGGGCTTATGATGGGCTTTGGGGACCCAGAGGCAAATCCAGCTGGCAGCACAGGGAGAATGAGAATTTGCAACAAAAGGCTTAATTTGGACAAAACACTTTGGGGTCATGTTGCCCAGGATGCTGAGGACATGTTCAAGGACAGGACGAGGCATCTTTCTGTTGAGAGACCCATGTCCCTGGAAGCCTGCGCATCCTGGCTTTCTACCTGAGAGTCTGCCCACTGCCCAGATCCAGTGAGTTGGCACTTCCCGGGGACCCAGTGTAGCCCTGAAAAGCCAAAAGCATATGGACTAAAGCCCCTGGACTTGCTTTTCCCATGGGTGAGAACCAGGACCTAGAGAGACTCTGAGCATGTAGGCTCCATGCATGCTAATCCTTACCCCTGGCCAACCAGATTGTTCCAAATTGGAGGTATCCCACTCCCAGAGATCTGGGGTACTTCTTTGGAGGGCTTGCTTTGTTCTGAATGGCTTTCAGAAATAAATCATATGGAGCATAAAAGTAGGACAGGCCCCTTGGTCAGTAAGTTGTAGCATCCTCATTGTGCAGACAGGACTCATCCAGGGTTCTGGTGATGCACTGCATACCAGATTCCTTGGCCCTGCTCTGGGCCCTGTGGTCTTCATCACAGCACTCTGGCTGGATCAGTCATTTCCATATCACCACGGCATTCCTCCTCAGCTGCAGTTGAGTGAAGTATATGGAAGCTCTGCTTTCCCATCCCACTGGTGAGCAGCCCCAGCTGCTTGCCAAGCTTGAGAATCAGGGGCAGGTTGAGTAGTGGACTGGGCAGGTGGGAAGCAGGCTTCCTGTCAGTGTGCGGCCCCCAGGGCCAGACCCCCAGACACACTGGAGGAACCCTGCCCGGCTAACTGGTCAGATTCCACACCTGAGCCTCTGAGCACTCAGGCTTCCATGGGCATGCCAGGCTGGCTGGCTGCAGGGTTTGTCCTTAACTTGTCCATGTCTCCCTCTCCTAGAAAACTCCTTGTTTCTGAAATTAGGCATTACATGGTTCCAGGGCCCAGCCTTCAAAATTCCTGGCAGGCCAACTTTAGCATTCCATGGCCAACCTTGTCTGAGCCAGACCTGGGTCCCACTCCCTCAGTTTCTCCAGTGGGTATTTTCCGTCTTGTATTGCATGCTGTTGAGTCCAACTCAAAGGCCAACTGACTGGCTGCCACAAAGCCAGAAAGGGACCCGACAGCACTTGCTTCCCTGTGGCTGCATCAATAGTCCTGGATATCCTTGCTGTGGCAGTGAGGCCCTGTACCCATTCCAGCCCCACCAGAGGGGGGATTTTCCTTCCTGAAGAGAACTGATGTAACAGCTCCGCAGATAAGTACCAGCCCAACAGGAATCAAATGGGTAAAATCAATTGACCCCAGCAAGACCAGCATCTCTAGGCTCCCGCCTTCTTCCTCAGGCCTGAGAGAGTCAGGGAAAGGGGGCAACTGGCCAAGAAACCTCCTGGGGTCAGCCAGACTGTCTGGATCTATGGTGTAGCTCAAGCTCCTCCTTACCTGCGGGTAGGTAAGGCCAGGCCTCTAGCAACTTGGAGTTGTCTGTACTGATCATTAAAGGCCCAAGGGCCTGTCCCCATCCTGACTTAAAGGCATCTGCATCCCTGTTTCATATCACATGACAGCGAAACCTGTTTTCATAGCATGTAACATCCCTGTGAAGAGAGCGTTGTATATGATTTTGTATTTTTTAATTCATTTTAATCTACAGGTTGGAATCTAATTTTTAAATTTTATTGGAACTCACATTTTAAAAAATAAACATTTAAAATAATAATAATAATAAAAAACCTTTGACCGGTGTCTTCCAAGTAGTTTAATCAAAGATTTATAGGTGTTTCCAAAACACAGCCTGGAGTGTAAAGATTGGAAAGCCCCATGGCCTCACTTGTGTGTATGAAGTGTAAATCTGGTTTTGTTTTGTTGTTCTGGATTCTTTTGGGTTTTTGTTTTGTTTTGTTTTGAAGATCAGATAGTGATCACTCTGAAAGATTGAAGCCAAGAATTTGTAACTATGATATTTACTGTAAGCTGTAGAACATTCAATAACTATTAAAAAAAATGTTTCCAAAAAAAAAAAAAAAAAAGTCCAGGTGACCAGACTGAGTGGTTTTTGGGGAAGGGAGCGGAAGACCACGCTCTGGGCCTGGGAGTCCCCTGGGCTTCTCTAGTTGATTCTGGTCAAGAAAATACTATGCTGAATCTCATAGCAGACGTAGCAGGGGCCTGCCCTCAGGGTCTCTCAGATGGGGAGCTATGAAGTGGCAGCTTTAGCACCTGGACTAAGTTGTGTGACACAGAGCCCAGTGAGGCCATTAAGAGCTAATGGCTCAATAAAGCTGACATCTATTAAGTGCCTACCATATGGCTGGCACTTGCTACACACTAGTTCATATCATCCTCACAAATGGATGTGGTAAGCCCCATAGTTAGCCCCATCTTAGCCGGCGGGCAGCTAAGGAGGGTAAGCACCTTGGCCAAGGGTACAGAGCTGGAACTCACCCTTGGTCTGGCTCCGTAGCCCAGGCAAGTAAGTCCCATGTTCTGCCTATCTCAGAGGAAGGAAGGCCTGAGCTTTCTTAAAGGGTGGATTTATCGGAAACCAAGGGGGACAGTTCAGGGAGGCCATTTGGTCTCCACCCACACAACCATCAGGTGCTGCCAGTTTTGCCTCCAAACATCTGAATCTCTTCTCTCCCCGCTGGGCAAAGCCACTGCCCTAGTCCAGACACAGGCTTCTCTCCTGCGTTATCCGTCCCACATTCCTTCCCGGGGCCCGGCCCCTACAGTCCGTGCTCCATGTGCCCACAGCCGCACCTCCAAGAATTCCACCTCCTTACTAGAGAGAAAGCTGGCCAAAAGAGGCCAAGTAACTTGGCTCACACTGCAGCTGGGATTAAAACTCAGGACTCCTTACGCTCCATCGCTTCCCTCCAAACCTCACCCCTGCCTCTGCCCAGCCTCCTCTCCTGTCCTTCACCCAAACCCAACATGAAACCCACCCACTGCAGGGGAGGAGAGGGTACCTCTGGCCACAGGCATTGCTGGGGCTGTGTCACAGCAGTCAGTTTCTCCGGTGCAAGCCTCTCCCGGAGGCTCCACCTCACAGTGGCAGGGCTGAGGGCCAGGAACAGATGGGGAAGTGAAGACTTGGGCCCCAGCCCCCACCATTCTGGCCCTGGGGGTGGAGGGTGAGTGGAGTGAGAGAGTAAGCTCAGAGCTGCCCCACTGGCCAGCCCAGAGCCCCGCCTGACCCTCAGCTCCCATTTCTGCCAGTGGCCTCTTCCTAGCTTGAGCTAAAGAGCTGACGGCTGCAGGGACAGGACAGGCAGGCAGGCTTCCAAGTGAGGATGTGAGCCCTCAAGACCGAGGGCACCAGACACCCCTACATGATCCCTCAGCTCTTCATCCCACTCTTTGGAGCTGGCTTCAGCACCCCAAAGGATAGGTGAAGAAACTGAAGCCAGGGCCATACCTTTCTCACACCCTTCAGCAGGCAGTTGGGATGGGGGACAGTGCTTACTGTGATGGAGGTGTTCACACCTGGCCTCGGTCTCCACCCTGGCTTGCATCTATATGGCTTCTCCCCAGGAGGATGGGCAGGTTGGAGGGAGGGCATCTAGAGACCACAGGCCAGCCTGCCCTGGGGAAGGAGGCTGAGGCCTGAGAGCCTGCTCCAGTGTGGCTTGAGGTGCCACCCAAGTCCTGGGTGAAGTGGGTGGTTTGGCTGGCTGAGGGTCAGCCTCGTTGGAGAAGCCTAACCCTGAGATGCAGCTGAACAGCTGGCAAATGGGGACCCAAGTGCGCCTGACAGCCCCAGGGAACACTTCCTTGGGAGCACTGGTGATGCCTGCTAGTCCCCTACAATGGACACCCTGTCCTAGACTTTGGCAACCTTTGCTGTTCCAGAAAATTCCTCTTGATGCCCAGCCTATCTCCTTCCTTCCTCTCTCCTAGTGCAGGCAAAACCTTGTTTCCTGTGTCCTCAGAGGTGCCCCCATCCTTTTCCTTCACCTGAGAATCCCCAGAGAGAGAAGCCTGTGCCTAGGTACCCAGGGAGAAGCTGGGAGAGGTTGGATCCCAGAGCACAGCTGCCCCAGGGCAGGAGTTTTCTCTGTAGCTGCTAGGCCAGGCCCCCACCTTGGCTTCTGCCAGGAGAGAGGCCCCTACCCTTTGGGAAGCCAGGCTGCCCCAGTTTCCCTCAAGTGTCACTTTCTAGTTCTTCATCCTCTTTGTGAGAAGGCCATTAGCATGTAAATATGTCCCCCTCTTCCATCTTTAAACAAATACCAAACACCAGTAAAACACCAAATTAACTAAAAACCAATCCCTCCCCAGAACCTAAGGCCCTTGCAACCATGGCCTGGCATAGTCAGGCTTCCGCAGGGAGCAGTCCACTTGGACCCTGCCCTGCTCTCACCACTCCCTTGAGATGATGCCTACCAAGTCCCCATGTCCAAGCAGCAGGGCATGCAGCACCTGGCTTTGCAGCCCTCCCTGCTCCCACACCCTCCCCTAGTTACTTCCACCTCCCTGGCAGTGCTTCCTCTGCCTTGTCCTGGAGCAGCCCAAGATCTGCCCAGGATGTGCTCCCTCCAGACCCAGTGCCCACCTGAGTCCTTGTAGATATTCTTGTCGGCCAGGTCTGTCTCTTGAGAGCTCCAAGCTTTCACATCCAGATGCCTCAGGACATCCGCCAGGGCTGTGTCACAGGTGCCCCGGGGCTGCTCCACCTGTTGCCCCACCAGCTGGCCCTAATCCTTGACCCACAATCCCCTTACCAACCCCTGGCAGCTCTGCCCTAGGAATCTCTTGGACCCATCTGTCTTTCTCCGCCTCTTGTCTGGGTGGCCGCAGCAGCAGCTTGCTTGGGGTGCCCCTGCTCCCGTTGCTCCTCTACCCTCCACACTGCGACCAAGAGGGAGCTGACGAATCGTGCTCCCCCTCCCTGAATGCTTTGGAGGCTCCCTGGCATCCTTGGCGTAAGGCCTGCGGGTCCACCCTCTGCAGCTCATCCTGTTTGTTGGTGCGTGGCCTTTGCACATGCTGTTCCCTCTCCTGGAACACACTCCCCCCCGCCCCACACTCTCCCGCCCTGCCTGCCTTACCGCCTCTCATCTCCCAGGCTCCACACGGCTGCCGCCACCTCTAGAGCTGCACCGTCCAGTCCACTGGCCACATGTGGCTACTGAGCCCTCACATGCTAGTTCGTATCGAGATGTGTAAAACACATACCAGCTTTCAAAGCAAAGAAAAATAGCTCATTTGTAATTTTTATATTGACTTTATATTGGAATGAAAATATTTTGGATATATTGGGTTAAAAAATATATTATTAATATTATTAAAATTAAGTTCATCTGTTTCTTTTTACTTTTTGAAATGTAATTAGACAATTTTAAATCACATATGTGGCTCACACTCTATTTCCTCTAGACAGCCCTCACCCTGGGGCCTTCGGTGAGACACGGAGGAGGTGAAGGTCTCCTGCAGGCCCTGCTTCCCTGCAGCTGCGGAGCGGGCGGTGGCCGGGAGGGACAGCCTGCCCAGCACACACCCGCCACACAGCAGGGCCTGAGAGGTCTATGTTGAACAGACAGATGGCCGGGGAAGGGGCACAGAGAAAGGAAGCTCCTCATGACAGCACTTTCCCACCTTTTATTACTCAACAAATGGGTGGGGACGGAGATGCAAGGATAGGGCCACAGCAAATTGCAATAAATAAGAGAAATGGGGACGGGTGGCGGCCTGCGCCTGCACGGCCCCACATAAATAACCAAGTTGCTGAGCCGGAGCAGAGGGTGGGGCTGGGCCTGGCAGTCGCCTGCGCTGCCCAGACACACTGGCACCACAGGACATGGAAGCCACTGAGGCCAGAGGATTGCTCCAGCCCCGCC
>CAUYRT010102730.1:0-20511 GCA_963574885.1 Lepilemur ruficaudatus | reverse complement strand
CATCTTTGAAGCTCTCATTTATTGGGCACTTACTATATCCTAGGCTACATAGGCCATTCTATTTATTTTCATAAGAATTTGAGATAGCCAAAAAAAAAACAATGGTGATCTAGCACCTCTTACATTATCCTGGATAGAACTGGAGCCCATTCTACTAAGTGAAGTATCACAAGAATGGAAAAACAAGCACCAAAAGTACCATCAACTTGGTATTAATTGATCAACACGTATGTGCACATACAGTAGTAACATTCATCAGGTGATGGGCAGGTGGGGGAAGGGGATGGGTACATTCACACCTAATGGGTGCGTCGGGCACCATCTGGGGGATGGACACACTTGAAGCTCCGACTCGGGTGGAGCAAAGGCAATATATGTAACCTAAACATTTGTACCCCTGTAACATGCTGGAAGAAAAACAGAATTTGAGATAGTTTTTGTTATTATGTAAAATGGTGATAAAGTACTTATCTCTGAATACTTTGACGTATTTTAGTTATTCACCATTACATTCACACAACGTAGCACAGACGCTTGCACCCACGCAGGTACTAAAATATAGCTGCGGAACAAATGAAACTTGGTGTGCTCTTCCACTCTGGCGGGAAAACTGCAACAAAAACACGATGGTAAATCACCCAATTTGTTGTGATGATACACTGAGGTAGCCTGTCATCTACACTCTCCTGCTTCTCTGGGGACTTGAGGCGAAAAGTCCAAGAAGTCCAGCATTAGCTGCTTGAAGGATAACAGGCAGGATAACAATTAAAATTCATGCCAATTTTGCATCTATTCAAAACATTCATTTTTTCATTTTCATATTTCAAATGATTTTAAATTTAACATCAAGGAGGAAAAGAGTATCACATTTGTCTTTTTTGGTTATTGGACATTGAAATAAAGAGAGCTGATACCAAATATCAGATTTAGCATCGAGGCAACTTCTTTTCTCTTTTTTGGATCACAGGATTCTGAGAACCCAGGTTCACATAAGGATATAGATAAAGACAGCAATAATAATATTTTAATCTTTCTGAGTCATGGCAGGCTAATACCTGACAAGATATGCACAGAATTTTGCAATAGAGGTGATACAGTAAAAACATTTCAGCCTAATTTTGATATATGTCTTCTAAGTATTACCTGGTAGGAAGCTATGTCATTTATGTCATTTATTAGGCTAAAATGTTCTCTGAGTCTTTGTCAGTCTCTTTTAGAATCTAAGAGACATATTCGTCAAAGGACTGTTTTAGGAAAGATGTCTGATGAAAATGATTTTTACCAGGACTGCTATAATTTCTATGACATGTAAGGGAAGAGTCTCAACTTACAGTTTCTATGATAAATATTAATTAAAGCAATTTTGTACAGAAATGTATTGTGCTGCCTTCTCGTTGTAGCTAAATCTGCCTAAAAAAAAAAGCCAACTGGTCATTCGCCTTATTCAGATTTTTGTGATTTGTTGTGATACCTTCTTGCTTCTCTCTGAGGGAAAATAATTTGAACTTGAATGCAAAGAAATTCCTGCCAGTACCTTCCCCCAAGCCAGCATAATTCTAACCAAAAAGAGCAATTTTCAGTCACTTCTTTGTGTTACTAGTTTGTATAAAATGACGAGTATTGGTAAGACTGAAAATTTCACCCTTTTTTTAACCATCCCATTTACACACTGAGAAAGTGAAGAGGCAAGTTCTCTGGGGCGAGGCACTTTCAGGAAGAACGCATGTGGACAAGTATACAGAGTTGCTGAGTCTGTGCCAGCAGCCTGGTCCACCCCTGCAGTTTTGCCTGTCAGAAATCGGACCTCAGTTAGGCAGACAGCCATGCCTTTTTTTTCCAGTCAATGCTGTGCTCACTAAAACAGCCTCTGTTGTTTTTTCACCAGCAATAAAGCATTTTTCAAATTAACATGCCTTCAGAAATATTTTTAATGTAGGGAATAAAGACCAATAAAGCACCAAATTCCATTAATAAGCGAAAGCCCTCAAGAGTTTTTAGCAAAGCATTGGATCCAACAAAAAAATAACTACAGTATTTTCCTTTTAATAGACTAGAATTTAAATGTTGTAAGAACAAGGACTTTGTGTATTTGGATCATGGATCATTGCTAAATCCACAGGGCAAGCATGTGGTAGGCATTCAGTAAATACTTACTAAATGGATATGTTGACTGTTTCAACTCTTGAGACAGCTGTTAGGCTCTGAGAAGACTATGGACCACCAGCGACCACTAGGTCTAAGCAGTGCATGAAGTGGGTGCTTCTGAGCCAACAGCTATCACCTGAAGCATCCCCAGCAATTGAGTCGAAACAACACGTCTGAAACTGAACCCAACAGGACTTGGAGGCACAAACAAGGCCAAAAAGCAGAAGGCTTACACTGAGCTGTACACCCTGCCACACCACCTCTCCTCTTGCCACCTTCACCTATAGGACTGCGAGGCGCTCCCTATCACCAGCACTGAGGCTAGAAAAAACCCAAACTTATTAGGCGGAATGATTTGTCTTATCAGAACTATTTTCAAGCCTTAATAACTAAGACTGCTTTCTGGTATAAGGATAAACAGATCAATGGAGCAAAACAGATAGCTGAGAAACAGGCTTATATTAACAGAGATACTTGAAATATGACAGGTGGTATTCAGAACAATGTGAAAAGAATGGATTCATCAATAAATTATTTTGGGACAATGGGACATCCATGTTGGAATAAATACAGATCTGCACCACACACCTAGACACAATTCTAGGGGAACTAGGGACGTAACTATAAAAAAAAATCACTTTAAAACTCTTAGAAGGACACATGGTATGATGAAACTTGAAGACATGCTAAACAAAATAAGCCAGTCATGAAGGACAAATTCTGTATGGTTCCACTCACATGCAGCACCTGGAATAGTTAAATTAATGGAGACAGAGAGTAGAATGGTGGTTGCCAGGAGCTTCGAGGTTGGGGAAAAGGGAGTTATTGCTTCACAGGTACAGAGTTTCAGTTGGGTATGGTGAAAAAATTCTAGAGATGGGTGATGATGATGGTTACCCAACAGTGTGAACATACTTAATAATGCCATTGAAGTGTGCACTTAAAAATGGTTAAAATGGCAAATTCTATGTTATGTTTATTTTACCACAATTAAAAAGAAACTCTTAGAAGACAATGTAGACAACATCTTCCATCTCAGTAATATGGCACACTCAGTTATACAGTGCCTCCCACTCATAACTAAAAATACTTAATAAGCATTTTAAGTATTTTTTAAAACATAAAATCACTGACAAAGTGGTAAAATTATAGGCAAAAATCTAAACAAAAATGGGAACTCAGAGCAGAATGCAAGAAAAAGTGTTTTGGTGTTTAGAGGTTTAAGAGGGGGAATAAAAACACATTCCTAAAAAATTATAACTAAAACCTGAGCCTCATGTGAGTATTCTGCCCAAATTCACATCAGCTGATGAGTTCCGTACCTCAAGCTACAGTTTTAAAGTGGTCCTGGGTTGGTAGAACTCTAAGCACCTGGTAGAAACAAGGATGAATTACTCTTTGAAGGAATTTGCCTTCATCTGAGGCCTCACAGAATCCCCACAAAAAATTTTCTAAGGGAAATGAGTAGCTCACAGTTGGAAAAAAACACAAAAACCCACACAAAAACAAAACAAAGAAACAGAAAAAACCAAGCACACAAGAAATGAGGCACCATAAGCAAGAAACAAGACAACAGATAAAGACTCACAAAGACTGTTGTCAATGGAAGGAATAGTGTGGATAGTCTGAGACGCAGAAAAGAAGTAGCAAATGTACTGGTAGTAGATAGCTGAATGTTGATTGTATAAAATAATAATAATGATGATTTATGGAGTAAAATTTGAAAAGACAGAATTAAAATACACAGCAACAACATAAATCAGGAGGAAGATAAATGGAGTTAAAATGTTCTAAGGTTCTTATGTTATACCACAAATAAAAGTATTGCTTAGCTTGAGACCTTGGTAAGTTAATATGCATGTTGTAATTTCTAGTAACCACTAAAAATAGGAAGAGTGTACTATATACAGTGGTTCCCCCAACCTTGTTGGCACCAGGGACCAGTTTCACGGAACACAATTTTTCCACCAAAGCGGGTGAGGGGATGGTTTCGGGATGATTCAAGCACAGTACATTTACTGTGCAGTCAAACCTCTCTGCTAATGGTAATCTGTATTTGCAGCTGCTCCCCAGTGGTCGCATCACTGCCTCAGCTCCACCTCAGGTCATCAGGCATTAGATTCTCATAAGGAGCGTGCAACCTAGATCCCTCGCATGCGCAGTTTACAGTAAAGTTTGAGCTCCGGTGAGAATCTAATGCCGCTGCTGATCTGAGAGGACGCGGAGCTCAGGCGATGACGCGAGCGCTGGGGAGCTGCTATAAATACAGATAAAGCTTCGCTTGCTCACCCCGCCTGTCATCTCGTGCTGTGCCCCGATTCCTAACCGGCCATGGACCAGTACCAGTCCACAGCCCAGGGGTTGGGGACCACAGTACTATAAGATTCAAAGGGGAAAATATGGACTGATTATTCCAAAAACTTCAATCAATCCAAAAGAATTCAATAAAAGAGGGAAAAATAAATCGGACAAACAGAAAGCATAGATGGCTTACCACGCAAGTTCGATCAAATATTCACGATATAAATAACTGCAAAAGCTAGTGTAACATGTTAGTACAAACCTTATAAGAAAAGGAAAAGGGACAATTACAGGCCAATGTCATAGACTGCACAAATGTAGATGCAAAAATCCTAAGCAAAATAACAGCAAATCAAATCGAGCAACATATAAAAAGGGAAAAATAATGTAACCAACTTGGGTTTTAGAAGTACAATGTTGGTTTCACGTTTTAAAAATGTAATGCACTGCCTTTACAGATTAAAGTGAAAAATCATACAAGTATCTCAATAGATACAGGAAAAAAGCATTTGATAAAATCCAACATCTATTTATGACTTTAAAAAAAAATCTTAGCTAACTAGAAATAGATTCTTCAATGCTGTGAGTGGAAATTATACCAAAAAAAAAAAAAAAAAAGAAAGAAGGAAATAGACTCTTAACCAGTGAAACAGGGCAGGAAAAAAATATATGTAAGGACTGGAAATAAACAAAACTATCATTATTTGAAAATAATGTAGATAATCCAAAATAATTAATACTCTACTAACAAAGTTACAAAATTACTGGATAAAAAAATCAATATACAAAATTTATTTTTTCCTTTATACTAGCAACTAGTAGGGAGAAAATAAAATTTTAAAATGATACTATTTGCAATGGCATAAAAGTATGAAGATTTGGAAATAAATCTAACACTAAATGTAATAAGACATGCATGGAGAGAATTTTAAAACTATTCAAAAGGATCAAATAAGACCTAAATAAATATACAGGGGTTGGAAGATTCTTCATTGGAAAGATGCTGAGCTCCACTACTGACCACGAAAAAGTAACTGTACAGAACTTGCTTCCCCACAGTAAACAACAAGGAAACTGGACGAAAGATATGTCTGTTTCCACACATTGTGACAGCAGGCAGGGAAAGACTGATCTTTGAGAGAAGGAAAACAATTAAGATAAGACTTACATTTATTGTTTTGGGACTTTTTGATAAAGGCCATTCTCACTGGGGATAAGTGGTATCTCATTGTGGTTTTGATTTGCATTTCCCTGATGATTAAACACCTAAGTGCACATACAGTAATAACATTCATCAGGTGTCAGGCAGATGGGAGGGGGAAGGTGGGGGTGGGTATATACACACTTAATGGGTGCGGTGTGCACCATCTGGGGGATGGACATGCTTGAAGCTCTGACTCTGGTGGGGCAAGGGCAATATACGTAACCTAAACATTTGTACCCCCATAATATGCTGAAATAATAATAATAAAAAAAAGATAAGCCTTACAAATTGCCCCAGCCCCCTACCTGGTGACAACTTTGAGCTGATAGCACAGGGAAGGAAAGCCTAAGTAAAGCACAGTAAATTAAGGAAACAGAGACTTGGGGAGGTGAGGGAGCTGGAAACTGCAGGCAGAGTACCAGAGAGGAGGAAGCTGGACAGAGAAAGAGATCCTCAAATTGGCACAGGGGTCTTCTTAAGTCTCTGGCTGAACACCAATCTGCACACTCACAGAGCGAAACTCCACAGGCTGGGCAAAGAAGTTATCCACTGAACAATTCTCAGAGCACATAAAGGGCTAAGAGGTGTTGAATTCCACCCAGCCAGAGGAGAGAGACCTCACGGAGTCACAGGGCAATCAATAGCAACCCCAGGAGGGTCATGGCTTAGTATTAAAGCTAACCTCGCCCTACAGGAAAGGGTATTCTAGACACCCTCTAACAAAGCTTAAAAATAATCCTCCAGACTATCAAGGTGATCCACAACTAACCTAACCACTAACCTGTGTGCTAAAACAAACTTCAAAACTCTTTGAAAAAAGACAACAAAACCCAATACTCAACAACGTTACATTTATAATATCCGATATCCAATAAAAAGTTATTGAACATAGAAAAAAGCAGCAAATTGTTAACCAGAAAAGAACTTTAAAACTATATCTATACATGGATATTTAATAATAATATATAATAATATACACTATAATAAATATGATATGTGTTATATGTATATATACATACACATACTTCTGTTCCAGTGCTTTTCACTTTGGCTTCACTTCGATGTTAATGCTGCAGGTGAGAGGTGATACCAGTTCAGAACAGCATCGTGACAATAAAAATAGAGAAAGTAGGTGGCTTCAAAATACAGTTCATGCTGGATTGGGGAAAAGGGACATCAAAATGGGTTGTAAGCTTCTCCCTCACCTTTAAATTGAGACATCTCACACAGGGAGGATAAATTTCAGGTCAAAAGCTCTCACTAGGCGGGATCCTAGCTCTCTGGGAGGCCAAGGCGGGAAGATTGCTTGAGGTCAGGAGTTGGAGACCAGCCTGAGTCAGAGCCCATCTCCGCTAAAAATGGGAAAATTGGCCAGGCTTCATGGTCCATGCCTGTGGTTCTGGCTTCTGGGGGTGCTGAAGTGGGAGGATCACCTGAGTCCAGGAGTTTGAGGTTGCAGTGAGCTATGATGATGTCACTGCACTCTACCTGGGGCGACAGAGCAAGACTCTGTCTCAAAAAACAAACAAACAACAAAAAAAGAAACTAATAAAACTTAAAAAAAAAAAAAAAGCCCTCAGTACTACATAGTACTAAAAAAAAAAGTTCTACGTAGTACTACATAGAAGTCTCATCCAAGTGCTGTAGAAACTTCCGGACACGATTATGCTAAAAGAGCACTTCTCACCAAACATGCATTACAAAGTAATCGATTACCATCTACTGCGACTGTCATTCCCAATCACCCTTCTAGGTCCTGGGATATTCCCTGCCACTTACAGTGGGACCTGTGAAATACTAATAATTAGAACAGTGCTTTTCAAAGCTGGTCCTGAGGCCAGTAGGATCAGCATCATTTGAGAATTTATTAGAAATAAAAATTCTTGGGTTCCATCTCACACCTATTGAATCAGAAACTTGGGAGCAGATTCCAGTGGTCTGTGTTTTAACAAGCCCTCCAGATGATTTTCATGCTTGTTCAAGCATTAGTAGATTAGAAAATATTCATATTTTAATATTTAATTTAATATTAAATTAATTAATGTATTAGAAGACATTAACCTCATGGATCCAGGATCCTTCCGAGGGAATTTTTCAGGAAGATAAGTAAAAGAATCTAGAACAACTTGAGCCAAACAAATAGAACACCTGGAACATGCAAAAATAGGCCATTTGAGCATCTCAGATGATGTGCCCGGGCAGCGTTCACCAAGGCCAGTTTGAGCTTTCTTTGTACTGCTGCTACGACAAGAAGCACAGAGGAAAGTAGAAAAGAAACAGGAAGATCTATCTTCTTTCCTTTTAAAAAATTGTTTAATAATTTCCTGCTGAAGTCAATATTTGACATTTGCTCTTGTCTTTGCACCTGTTCTCCTAGCCATAATTATGGATCAACGGTAGGAGGATGGAAGAATATGAGAATCACCTAGGGAACTTTTCCAAAATATGTATCTCCCACCCCCTCCCCCTGAGTTGCTGACATAGGCGTGTGGGTGGAATAGCACACATACACTGAAAAATCTTCCTGTGATTCCAATCTGCTTCCATCTCACCTCTTCCCACACCCCACCAATTATCTTAGCCTCTGCCAATGCAGGAGGAATTATTAGAATCAATAAATTTATCTTGTAACCCCCAGTACTTACTAGCATGCACCTACTATGGCCTCTCACCATGCTGTGAGATGTGGGTTCTGCCCTGGAGAATTTTTTTTTTTTATCTCTTGTTTATTTTCTGCGTAGCCCATGTCACGATTAAAAATTATTTGCTTGTTTATTGTGTCTGTTACATTAACGCTTCACCTCTATGACAATACATGCTCCATGAGGTGGGGGACGTCGCTTGTTCACTGCAGTGTCCCCAGCGCCGGAAGAGTCCTCTGCACACAGTAAGCACTCAGTAACTATTTACAAAATGACTGTCGCCCAACCAATGCCCTAACCCGGGGACTGGCGAAAGCTGCACGGGGTGAAGTGCGGGAGGAAAAGGGTGTCCGCCGGGGAAAAAGTGTGCGTGGGGGCAGGCGTGCGCGGCGGTGGGGAACTGCTCCAGCCAGCGCCAGCCGCTCCCGAGCTGGTGCGCTCTGACACCTGGAGGCGTGAGGCCGAGGCGGGTGCAAACTCGGACAGAGCCAGGTCCCCCCAGGGGGAGCCCCCACCTCGCCAGGCCTCCCTACCCTGCAGCCTCAGCTCGGCGCAACCACCCCGACTCCGGGATGCGGGGTTTAGGGGGCGGCCCCACACGCCTCCCATCGCAGCCGGGAGGGACTGGGGGCCCCGGCCCTTCGCCCGCCCGGACACTCCCCAAGGTCCAGAACCGAAGGAGAAGCGGAGGCGGCGGCGGCGCGGGCTGCGGGTCAGCTCCCCGCCCTGCTCGGCGCGGCCACAGCCTCAGCCCGGCCAGGATCGGAGGACCGAGCCCCTCTACGGCCCCCGCCCCGCGGCCGGGCAGACTCACCCTCTGCCCTGAAGAATCTTATATTGTAATTTACTACACAAAAGAAACAACCAGTGAAAAGTACTAGACTAAACGCAATCAAGTGCTATACGGTGTGATAGAGACTTTACAAAATCTGGAGAAGAGGATGTAGATTTCCCACCCGTTTTTACAATGATACCGTCTCATCTTGGAACCTTGGGGGTCAGATGGTATAAGCTGCCAAAGTGACAAATAGGCACTCATTCCACTCATGCATGTGAACAAAAAAAAAAAAAAAAAAAAGTAGAAGGGACGAGTAACAGCAATTACTTTGTGAAACACACCTGAAAATTACGGATGTGGTCGGGCCAAAGTCACCTAAGAACAAACACAAGAAAGGCCTTTGATGCAGAGCCACTGTTCAGCTTGTGGCTCTTTCAGGTTTCTCCATCCCTTTCCTGGTGCCCATGCTCAGCCTCATTTACTCTTGCTCTCGTTTATTCTCTCAGCGGTGAAGAAGTAGGACAGGGGAAATGGTAAATACATCTTAGTGCAATTTATCTGGTACTCTTTAGCAATAAAAGGTTTAGCGACGAGAAAATTTAAAAGTATTGACTCAGCTTTATTTAGGGATAAGAAAGTGAATTCCAAGATAAGTTGGTAAGTGAAAAAAAAAGGTGAGAATAGTGTGTACGCACATTTCTGTTAAAAGGGGAAAACTTGTATGTAACATGAACATTTTTGGACACATACACAAGAAACTGGTAACATTGGTTGCCCCTGGAGAGAGGAGTTGGGTGGCTGGTGGGCCAGCTAAAAAGGAGTTTTCACTGCATGCTCTTTTGTATTTCTTGAATTTTGAACCATGTGTTTGAATGACCATTTGTTTTTAAATAAAATAAATAAACATTTTTAAAAGCATTGGTTAGGAGGAGATTTTGGAATCTCAGCCCTTTCTTCTGAGAGGCATCATGGTGTGATAGAAACAGCATTGTTTTTGGAGTAAAAAAAAAAGACCTGGTTTCAAAACCTGGTCTACTATTTACTAATTCTGTGACCTTGACCAAATTCCTTAAGTTAGATGAATTTCAGTTTGGGCATTAATGAAATTGGTAAAACAAAAGCTGCTTTGTGTGGATTAGACATTATATAAAATTGCCTTGTGCTTACTAAATGGTAGCTATTATTCTGTGGATTTCAATTATCCCTGCTATCTGTTGCCACCAATTATGAGTTGGATGTTGATTAAGAGAACCAGAGCTATGAACGGGGTCTAAGACAGTTTTAATTTACAAATATCAACTAACATCTGTGGGAGGAGACCAATTTTTTTTAAAAATTGTATTCAGGTGGTTTTTTAAGTCTTCAAGTAAGTCCAAGGGCTTCTTAAGGCTTCTTAAGAACTAAGAAGACTCCCAAGAGATCAAGCAATCAGTGGAATTTAAAGATGGCCAACTCCATAATTCATCTCCTCTTAGTTCTCCCTTCTCTGCTTCACTCCCCCTTTCCTACTCTTGTTTCTTAGAACTGCTCTCCCTAATAAAGTGTAACACATAAGCCTTTTGCCTCAGGCTGTGCTTTATGGTGAAACCCAAGCTAAAACTAGGACCTGCCTACTCCCACTGATGACAGTCTGGCACTGCATAGCGGATGCTATTGGTGCCCTGCCCATGTGCCATTAGGCCTTAATATTAATAGGGCTTGATTTCCTGATTACCATCAATATTTACATCTTTTGATCTTTGAGAGGCCTTTCTTTGCCACCCTCAACCAATATTTTCTTCCATTCTGTGTATTGTTATTTCATTTTCTTGATGGTGTAGTTTGTAGAATGAAAGTTTTAAATTTTAATGAAGACCAATTTATCAAATTTATTTATTTTTTTATCACTTGTACTTTTGGTGTTATATCCAGGAAGTCAGTACCTGACCCAAGGTCACTAAGATTTACTCCTATGTTTTCTTCTAGTAGTTTTAGTTTTTTTACATTTAGGTGTATGGTCCATTTCTAGTTAATATTTATTTACATATGATTGAGGTAGGTGTCCAAATTCACTCTTTTGCATGTGGATATCCAGTTGTTCCAACAACAGTTGTTGAAAAGACTATTTTTCCCCACTAATTGTTTTGGCAACCTTTTGGAAAATCAATTGACCATGAATATAAGGGTTTATTTCTGGACTCTCCATTTTATTCCATTGATCTATGTGTCTATCCACATGCCAAGTACCATGCTGTCTTTATTACTATAGTTTTGTAAAAGTAAAAACAAATCATTTTTCCTCTCTACTCAACACACTCACAGCACACTTCTGTGACCAGGTATGTGGGGTTCTTCCACACACCAGGCAATTCTCCAGCAGACATCAACTGGGTGTCCTCTAACTGAATTCAATTCTGACACTATCTGCCTCCCACAGGTTAAGGGCTCAGTCCCACAAGACCCCCTCTGACTTCAGACGCCAATCACAAGTCCCAGGTTGTAACCTGTACTTCTGACCTACCAGCTATAAATCGGGATTTCCACAATCCCCCCTCATTGTGTTTGATAATTTGCTAGGATAGGCTGGGCGCAGTCACGCCTATAATCCTAGCACTCTGGGAGGCCCAGGCGGGAGGATTGCTTGAGGTCAGGAGTTTGAGGTTGCTGTGAGCTAGGCTGACGCCACGGCACTCTAGCCTGGGCAACAAAGTGAAACTCTCTCTCAAAAAAATAAAAAATTTGCTAACATGGCTCACAGAACTCAAGGAAACACTCTATTTATATTTACTGGTTTATTGTAAAGGGTATTACAAAGGATACAAGAGAACATCCAGGTGAAGACGTAAGGTGAGGTCTGAATTTCCCAAGGTACTCAAGTCTAATTGGACTGGAATTCTGCCACGTCTCAGCACTGTTACTTTCATTAAGCTCTCAGTCCTGTAACAGTCACTACTGGCAGGCCTCACAGTCTTGCCTATGTGCAGCCGAACACTTAGCCACAGTCCCAAAGATAACTGCCCCACAGACCTTTGCGATTCCCTTCTTTATGGCACTGTCATCTAGGGTATCCTGACCTACACAATGCAGCCACCTCAGCAGCACAAACTCTGATCCTTGCTTCTCCCACCTAGCAATATTGCTACTCTGCAATTGGGCCCCTCCCTGCACCTCATAGCACAAAGTGCCCCCAGTCAGAAAGGCAGGCCAAACCTGCCTTTCAGGTCAAAAGGTCACCTCACACATTTTCTTTACCTTAAGGACCATTGCCCTGTGCTGCCCCATTGTCCACTGCAGAAAAAGTTGCTTTGTATGTTTTGCTACTTTTATAGCTGTTTATGCTAGGAGTTTTGCCCCAATATCAGTTACTCCATGTCTGGAAATAGCAATCCTCATCACTGTTTAACACATAATACTTTTATCATTCAGTTTAAATATTTTCAAATTTCTACCATTTTCTAATTGATTCATGAGTGTTTCATAATCTCCAAACATATAAACTTTTATAATTATCTTTTCAATATGTATTTCTTATTTCCCATTGTGATCAAATAATGCAGTATGTATAATACTATTCTTTTGAAATTTACTGAGACTTCCTTTACGGCCCAATATATGATCACAAATATTTTCACAAACATTCCACTTAAAACAATGTGTATTCCCCAGTTTTTAGGTGGTGTGCTCTATATGCTTCCATTGAATCAAGTGTATTGTTTTATTCAAATTTTCTCTATCCTTGTTGATTTTATTTTTTTGTCTGCTTGAGCTGTCAGTAAGGAATAGGTATTAAAAATCTCTCATTGTAATTGTGGGATTTATCTCTAATTCCTTATTGTTCCTGATAATTTGATCCTTTTATCATATCTAGTGATCCTCTTTAACTTTAGTAATGTTTTTTGCCTTAAAATATGACTTTTTACTGATATTAATAGATCTACACTGGCTTTCTTTGGTTGAATATTTACCTGCTATTCTCTTTCCCACTCTATTTTCAACTTTTCCATAGTCTTGTTTTTAGCTATGTCTTTTATGAAGACTTTCATGCATGCACAGAAGTCAGTTCAACTCTGTTTCATCACTGTGAAACAGGCATCCTCCAAAACATTAGCAATAATGTTTGTTAGCTTGTGATAAAATATGCTTTTTCTTTCAAAATAGTTTTCTTGTTTTATATTTAGTTTTGGAAATTGATACAACACAGGGAAGATTAGTGGCTGGAGGGTAGAAAGTGATTGAGTATATTAGAATCCAACAGAGAAAATAAACAATATAAGGAATAAAAGAAAGTTCAAGCTGTTGAAGCAATCTTCAGATGAAATCAGATCTTAAGTGAGAGGTGTAAGGATAAGAGAAAACAAGAAGTTATGGTTTTAGAATCTATAGGAAAGAAGAGACTTTAACAAGAACAATTTAAAGCTCAGACCAGTACAACACCCAAGACATGGTCTGAAGGATCAGAAAAGCCCATGAATAGGATTGTGAAAAACCACTGAAAAGAAATAAAAACCATAAAAAAGCAAAGCAAGATTTAGGGATTGAGCTATAAGTATGATTTTTATGAGAACCTGTATTTGCATATCTATATGTCATTTGTACTCTGAGACTTTTGTACTCTAACTGGCTTATTGTGTGTGCTATGTGCTGATCAACTATGATTCATAATTCTCCTTCCCAAATCTCCTCTTTGAGTATTTCTTATTTAAGGAAATGGACTCCACCCATTAGCTTAAGCCAGAAATCTGGAAGTCATTCTGGATTCATTCATCCTTCCCTCACCACCAGATCCTATTGATTCTCTCTTCAACATCTCTTGACTCAGTCCACATTTTTCCCCCTTTTCTCTGCCCATCCCCGAATCCACTTCCTCCAGCTGCCTAACTGGTTTCCGTGCATCTATATTACAAAATGTGTGTGCCATCACCTCCCCCACTCTGCACATAGTGCCCAGAATGATCTTTTAAAAATGCAGCGATCATATCCCTTCCCTGCTTAAACATAAAAATCAAAACGCAAACAAACAAAAAACTTCAACAGTTTCTCATTACCCTCAGAGTAAAGACCAAACCCTTTGGAAAGTCTACAAGATCTGGATCCTGTCTCTGTACAGTGTTGGCTTTCCTTTCAGTACTACTTCAAAATCAATTCAGTGCTGTTCCCTCTATCTAAACAAATTTCCCCTTTTAACCAACTGAGTTGCTTAGCTAACTCCTCCTCCTTTTTCTTGTTTTGGCTCTGATATCTCTAAAGCCCCTTCTGACCCTTAAATTAGGTTACATAATCCCCTATTGAAAGCTCCCATAGCGTCCTGTACTTCTTCTTAAACTCAGTGCATTTGTAAATACTTGTATACTGCTGGTCTCCCCTGCTTTATTGTAAGTTCCATGGGGGCTGGAGTTAGCTATTCCTCTTTGCACTGCTAGTCCCCAGCATAGTGTTTGGCACATAGTAGGACTTTAATATTTGGCAAATGATCAACTCATTACAAGAATGAATGAATGAATGAATGATGACTACACAGAGAATCTGTGATATGATAGAGGAGTGTAAAGCAAATTCTAGTCCTCAGATAAAAAGCTAACAAATTCCCCCTTGGAGAATTAGCAATTAACACTGGGAACAGTCTATTTGAGGCCACCATGGGTAGTTCTGATTTTATTCTTTATTTTGCCTTTTGCTCAAGTTTCTGCCTGGAAAAACAACTAAGCTCAGGATTTTGGTATACTCAAAACATATCAGTAAACTACAAAAGGAAAATATTCTGGTGTTCCCATTTTTCAGATGAGAAAATTGAGATACAGAGATTAAAACTACCGTTTATGGTCTCAAAGCAGTTTGGTTTTGAACTCCTGACCTTGAGTGATCAGCCCGGGCCTCCCAGAGTGCTAGGATTACAGGCGTGAGCCACCGCGCCTGGCCTCAAAGCAGTTTGGGTGATCTTTGAATTATGACAATGCCATATGTTTTCTGTGTTTGACATTGAGGTATGGTCGCCATTACAAAACTGTTTTTATGATTAGATAAAGCCCATGATTAGACAATCTGATACTGAAAAATTAATCATTCCAAATCCCAAAAATCTTTCCAGCTGTATGCCAGCATAATGCAGTAATCTTTCTTTTCTAAAATAACAACATTGTTCTCAAAATAGAGATTCTGCCTTATATAGAAGAGATTATAATTAGGGCAAACTAAATTATGAAACTAAACTAAAAACAAAACACAGAACTTTTTTATATACCAGACTTCCAAGTTATCTATGTCACGTAAGTTCAATTCTCCTTATGTTTGTAATTCTTTTTCTTTGGCCACAGTTCCTCCAACATAGCTTCCCAGCAATGTCATTTGTTTTCCTTTAAACATTATGTTCTTGTTGTGTGACTAATACTGACAAATTTGTCTGTGACAAGAGTTCTTCCTTTCTGCTTGACCAGCCTGTCACCACTTCCCTTAAATGTAGGGTGGTTCTAAGTGAGTGATCTTTCAGAGACACTCCCACTGGTGTCTGGGAGTGACCTCAGTAGTCAAATAAGATTTAGAGAGTCCAGCAAACTCTTTGGGCTGAACTAGGCTGACTTCATTTTTTTGCTTCAATCACAATCATCTAATTGTTGAAACTCTTGGTCATTTTAAGTAAAAAATGATGGAGTTTTCTCAAAATGTTTGTGCAATGTAGCCTATTTCTATGGCAACAGAAAGTAACTGAAAGAACAAATTTTTAAGTGAAAGAATCATGATAAGTATGTGACTAAGAAAGCTTTCTGTTCCAATTGTACCTCACATCTAATTCCTTGAAAAAATATCTAAAGCATTTCTTTTTCAAATTTTTAAATGATTTTTCTTTTTTTATTTCAAAATATTAGGGGGGTACAAATGTTTTAGGTTACACGGATTGCTTTTGTAATGCTTGAGTTCTGGTTTTATGTGTACCTATGATCCAAACATACATTGTACCCATCAGGTAGGTTTTTGACCTTCCCCTCCTCCCCAATATCCAAAGTATTTCTGAACCTGCTCTTTAATGCTCAAAACTTTTAAATTGCTTGTGAATACAATATTTTTTTGCAGCTTAAGTTTTTTTCTTTTACATTCTCAACATAGCAAAATGCTATAAGAATTATTAGGGACTGATAATAATACTTAATAAAGTCATCACTAAGTTTTACTTCTCAATTTATAATGTTTTATAGAGAATTTATTATATGTCCAGCTTCTTTAAAGAAAATGATACAGCCAGGTGTGGTGGCTCATGCCTATAATCTCAGCATTTTGGGAGGCTGAGGCAGGAGGATCGCATGAGGCCGGGAGTTTGAGACCAGCCTGGGCAATGTAGTGAGACCTTGTCTCTACAAAAAATAGAGCAATTAGCTGGGGGGGGGGGCACACACCTGTAGTTCTAGCTACTTGAGAGGCTAAGGCAGAAAGATTGCTTGAGCTCAGGAGTTCAAGGCTATAGTAAGCAATGATTACACGGATGCACTCCAGCCTGGGTAATGGGGTAGGGGAAAGGAAAGGAAAGGGAGGAGAGGAGAGCAGAGGGGAGAGGAGGAGAGGGGAAGGAAGGCCAGAGCAGCTGTGACACAAAGAATACAGTTCTATTATGTCTTCTCCACCAAAGCTGTTCTGCTCAGTAGAATATAAGGCAAGTAATCCCCATGCCAGATTGAAACGTAGGGGACAGAGATCCCACCTCTTGACAGGAGGTGTGTCAAAGAATAGGCAAGAGACTGCAAGTCACTTAAGGTTTGGGCTTAGAAATGAGCTCAACATTACTTCCACTATATTCTGTTGGATGGGGCATGCTACTCCGACCAATTAAATACAGTGGAAGGAATCTCTCCCCAGATCCAAAGGTAGGGGACAGAGAACTTACCTACTGCCAGGAGGTGTGTCAACTGCCAAGGGACTGCAGTCTCTTAAGGACTGGACTTAAAAATGGGCTCAGGCTGGGCATGGTGGCTGTGATCCTAGCACTCTGGGAGGCCGAGGCAGGAGGATTGCTTAAGGTCAGGAGTTCAAAACCAGCCTGAGCAAGAGCGAGACCCTGTCTCTACTAAAAATAGAATGAAATTAATTGACCAACTAAAAATATACAGAAAAAATTAGCCAGGCATGGTGGCACACGCCTGTAGTCCCAGCTACTTGGGAGGCTGAGGCAGAAGGATTCCTTGAGCCCAGGAGTTTGAGGTTGCTGTGAGCTAGGCTGATGCCATGGCACTCTAGCCCAGGCAACAGAGTGAGACTCTGTCTCAAAAAAAAAGAAAGAAAAAGAAAAAGAAATGGGCTCAACATTATTTCCACTGTAATGTAACCAGGCTTAGAAATAGGCTCAAAATTACTTCCAAAGCATTCTATTAGTCAGACCTTAGAAACAGGATCAACATTACTTCCACTTCCACCTCTTGACAGAAGGTGTGTCAAAGAACTACCAAGGGACAGCCAGTCTCTTAAGGTCTGGTCTTAGAAACGGGCTAAACATTAATTCCACTGTATTCTATTGGTCGAAGTTATGACCAATAGAAAACAGTGGAAGTAATCCCCTGCAGATCTAATGGTAAGGAACAGAGTAGAATGCATGTAATCTCCCTGCCAGATCCAAGGATAGAGGACATAGATCCCACCTCTCCCAGGTTTAATCTTTTGCTGCCTTTCCAGGAACTTCTGTCATCTGTCATTCCTAACTCCATACATAAATATTCCTATGCTTAACTCCCATCTTTCATTTCTAATATTACATTTTCAAAACACTGTCATTATGTAACATGAGCTACTCAAGACTGAAAATGCTTTAAATTTGTCATTAACATTGTAGAAAACAAATTGCTGAACTATTTTATTAAGTTCTTAAGTTCAAATGTCTATAAGACTACACACAGCCTCACCCCTAAGAAAAGGAAAATTATCTGAGCTTCATTTGCCTCATGAAAATAATAGAATCCACCATATATCACAGTATTCATCAAAGATCAAATGAAATCATTTATGAACATGTTTAAAGAATGTCTTAGTCTATTTTCTTCTGCTATAACAGAATACCCAAGACTGAGTAATTTATAATAAAAAGAAGTTTATTTGGCTCACAGTTCTGGAGGCTGAGAAGTCCAAGAGCATGGCCCCGGTATCTGGCGAGCGTCATCCATGGCTGAAGGCATCACAAGGAGAGAAGCAGGGTAAGAAGCAGTGCAAGAGAGAGCCAGAGAGGGAGGGGCTGAACTCATTCTTTTAATCAGGAACCCACTCCCATGATAACAGCATTAATCATCTCTTAGAGACCCCACTTCCTAATACTCTTACTGTTGGCCATTAAATCTCAGCATTAGTTTTGGTAGGAGTCTTCAAACTATAGCAGAGAATTATTACTTTAAGGGGCATACCCTATTTCATCAAACTGAGACACATCCATTGTATGACACACCATCAGTTTATATACCACTAAGAAAGAAACAATGTGGCCAATTTAAAATCATAATACATGCTTTCTTATCACTTAGAACTTTTAATACCCAGCAAAAGAGCTCTTTTATACTTAATTAGACATGGATTGTTTTGTTTATTTATTTATTTATTTAGAGACAGAGTCTCACTCTATCACAGTGACATCATCATAGCTCACAGCAACCTCAAACTTCTGGGTTCAAGCGATCTTCCTGCCTCAGCCTGCTGGGTAGCTGTGACTACAGGTGTGTGCCACCTTGCCTGGCTAATTTTTCTATTTTTTGTTAGGGATGGGCTCTTGCTCTTGCTCAGGCCGGTCTCCAAATCCTGAACACAAGCGATCCTCCCGTCTTGGCCTCCCAGAGTGCTAGGATTCCAGGTGTGAGCCACTGCACCTGGCCGGATTGTTATATTTGTTTAATTCTATTGTTTAATACTCATACAAACATTAAAAGGAGAATATGAAATTAATTGGTTAAGCTATTCTTAAACTTTTCATTCAGTCCAACATTCCTGAATCATTTCTCAAATCAATCTGATGTCCATGTTTTTCCACATAATAATCTCATCTGAGCCATCAAGAATATTGTTGATGTAGCATTTCTTATTAGAACCCCCCCAAAATAAGTAATGACCAGAAAACATACCAATTAAACCATAAATTGAGACTGTCTTCTGGTTACTTTCAGCTCCTCATTGCCAAGTAAACCAACAGGTAAAGAAGGGGGTTGGCCGGGCGAGGTGGCTCACGCCTGTAATCCTAGCACTCTGGGAGGCCGAGGAGGGTGGATCAAAGCTCAGGAGTTCGAAAGCAGCCTGAACAAGAGTGAGACCCTGTCTCTACTAAAAATACAAAGAAATTAACTGGCCAACTAAAAATATATAGAAAAAATTAGCTGGGCATGGTGGCGTATGCCTGTAGTCCCAGCTACTCGGGAGGCTGAGGCAAAAGGATCACTTGAGCCCAGGAGTTTGAGGTTGCTGTGAGCTAGGCTGACGCCATGGCACTCACTCTAGCCCGGGCAACAGAGTGAGACTCTGTCTCAAAAAAAAAAAAAAAAAAAAAAGAAGGGGGTTGACTGTACTGGTCAAAGTAACTTAACTGTTCATTAAGGAGAAACTAGGGTCCTATGGCCCAATCAGGATAAGGAGGAATATATCTGTAATGCAAGAGATCTCTTGTGGTACCTCTTAGAACTCCTGTGTTCTGCAATTTTATAATTGATTATTGTTTTAGTCCATTTGTATTGTTGTAAAGGGATACCCAAGGCTGGGTAATTGATAAAGAGGTTTATTTAGCTCATGGTTCTGCAGGCCATACAAGAAGCATGGTGCCAACAGCTGCTTCTGATGAGGGTTTCAGGAAGCTTACACTCACGGTGGAAGGCCAAGGGGAGCTGGCATGTGCAGATCATAAGGTGAAAGAGGAAGCAAGAGAGGGAGGGGCAAGATGCCACGCTCTTTTTAACAACCAGTTATCATGGGAACTAAAAGAGGGAGAACTCACTCATTACTTTGAGGACAGCACCAAGCCATTCATGAGGGACCCACTCTCATGACCCCAACACCTCCCTTTAGGCTCCACCTCTAACACTGGGGATCAAATTTCAACATGAGGTTTGCAGGGTCAAATTTCCAAACTATAGCAATTTTGTTTCATTCTTTGCCAATTTATAAAATGTACAGGATTCTGTTGCACAGCAGAATCTCATTGAAAACATCTGACCAGAAGTCTGATAAGAAACACAAGGCTGCGTGTTTAAGATTAGTCATGTGTACATGAGTGCTTATTTTTATTTATGCCTTATATGCATATTTTTTATTTAAGAGATGGGAGTCTTGTTCTGTTGCACAAGCTGCATTTGAACTCTTTTTTTTTTTTTTTTTTTTTGAGACAGAGTCTCACTCTGTTGCCCGGGCTAGAGTGAGTGCCGTGGCATCAGCCTAGCTCACAGCAACCTCAAACTCCTGGGCTCAAGCAATCCTTCTACCTCAGCCTCCCAAGTGGCTGGGACTACAGGCATGTGCCA
>CAUYRT010102729.1:0-10195 GCA_963574885.1 Lepilemur ruficaudatus | reverse complement strand
CAGGCATACGGCACCATGCCCGCCTAATTTTTTCTATATATTTTTAGTTGGCCAATTAATTTCTTTCTATTTTTAGTAGAGATGGGGTCTCACTCTTGCTCAGGCTGGTTTCGAACTCCTGACCTTGAGCGATCCGCCCGCGTTGGCCTCCCAGAGTGCTAGGATTACAGGTGTGAGCCACGGCACCCGGCTTATCATTGCTTTTTAAGATATAGTTTCCACAGCCTTACCCTGGCTGGAGTTACTTTGCACAAATTACCCATTATGTGCTTGATCTACCAACATTGCCCAGAAAATCACAATCGAGGATATCATCGTATGCCTGTTAGAATGACATATATATACAAACACACACACACACAACGATAACAAGTGCTGGCAAGAGTGTGGTTGTGGGGAATAAGAAAAGGAGAAGGGGGGACGCAGGCGTGGCAGGCCCATAAGGAGGTCAGCTGCTCCTCCCCGTGGAGCCAAGTCCCTAAGATAGGGGTCGCCACAGAGGATAAGAAAATTGATAGGAAATAGAATAAAAGAATACACACAGACTAAGGTACAGTTTATAGTTTTATATAAAAAGATCAGAATAATCACAGCGGGGTACTTAGGTAACTAGGCGGATCCCCGTGACTGCCTAGCAATATGGTTAGATCCACATAGGTTTTTATAATCACAGATCTCAATTACTAGTTGTCAGGGTAACACATTGGCATATCAGGGAATGCAGTTGCTAGGGGAGCAGGATTACACAGGTAGTGGGTTAGGGTCAAAAGTCCTCTCAAGGAGCTACTAACAAGTCTTTATCTATGTAAGTGAACAAACAGGTACAAAGTCTTTCAAGGGCTAATTTCTAAGTTCTAAGAGGTATTCATCAATTAACAGAAGTATAACAAAAGAGGTATGGTGACTCTATATTTCTTTGATGTAGTTATTGTGGACTTAAAGGTAAACAGACAGTCAGTCAGGAGTGAACAAGAAGCCTGAATTTCTACAAACAGGTTGTTTATAACACAGAGGCATGTCTCAGAGCAAAGTACGCTCATTATCTCTGGCTCCCATCTTGTGGGATATTTACCTTGTCGTCCTTTTCAAGGCACAGGAAAGCCCACAGAGAGATAACCAGGGAGTTCCTTGGATTACCTCCCTATCAGAGATTTGAGAACTCTCCCATGATAATAGCCTCTGATAAGTGAACCATTGAGTTCACACATTCTTTCAGGACAAAACACTGCAAACTCCTGTTTCTGTCTTTAGTATAGCAATATTGGGCAATACAATAAAATAATGATCTTATGAGCCACATTTCATTAATTCCTCAATCATATTTCCGCAACATGTGGTCAAAATAGAATCTAAGGTAGTACAACCATTTTGGGAAATGATGTGGTGGTTCTTTAAAAAACTAAAATGTATCTTCTGATAACAATTCCACTTTTGGATATATATCCAAAAGAATGTAAATCATTATGTTGTAGAGATATCTGCACTCCCAAGTTTATTTCAGCATAATCCACGATAGTTAAGATATAGAAGCAACCTAAATGTCCATCAACATATAAATGAATAAAGAAAAATGTGGTTTATATACACAATAGAAGAATATTACATCTTAAAAATGAAGGAAATTTTGTCATTTGTGACAACATGGATGGAACTGGAGTATATTATGCCAAGTGAAATAAGCCAGGCACAGAAAGACAAATAGTGTGTGATCTCACTATTATAGGCCCACCAGGTTCCTGTGCTTTGTGCAGTAACAAACCAATACACTAAAACAGCAGTTTTTGCAGAAAAGAAAGAGTTTAATAATTGGATGTCCACTAAATGAGGAGGGTGGGAGGGAACCACAAATCTGCATACCCAAGGGACTTTGTTCTGGGGCTTTTGAGGGAACTTTGGTGGGTAATGGGCTGAGGGTCTGGGGTTGCTGATTGGTTGGGAAATGGGGGATAAAATCATTAGGGTATGAAAACTGCATTCTTGCACTGAGTCAGTTCCTCACAGAGGGACTTCAGACTGGCTGACATCAGCCAGACTCACAGGAACTCAGGATCTAAAAATATCTCAAATGGAAACTTTAGATTTCTTAATGTTCAACATGTTATCTTATAGAAACTCTTAATGTTAAGCGAAGTTAGTGCCTTGTGACAGGGTCTACTTGACTTTTAGGCAGAAAGCAACTAACTATAGGAGAGGGGCTAAAGGGCAGGTTGTAAGTAACTACAAGGAAGTGGATTAAAGGATGAGCTGGTTAGTGCTTGGCTGTGTTTCTACTGAAAGTCTATATTCTATTTAGAGTTTAATGTTTGTCTTTCATTAGGATAATTTTCTTACTTATATATGAAATCAAAAAGGTCAATGTCACAGAAAAAGAGAATAGAGACCAGAAAGGTGGTTACCAGAGGCTGGGGCCAGGGGAAAGGATGGATGGAGAAAGAGAAGATATTTATGGGAGAATACAAAGTTCAATTAGACTGGAAGAATAAGTGAGCTATTGCACTGCATGCTGATCATAGTTAATAATAATGTATCTTTCAAAATTGCAAAAATAGAATTTTAATGTTCTTACCACAAAAGAATGATAAATCAGTAAGGTGATGAATACATTAATTAGATTGAAATTTTCCATAATTTATACATATACCAAAACATCACATTTTACCCCATAAACATACAATATTATTATTTGTCAAAAAAGAAAAAAAGACAAGGTCACAGGACCTACAGCTGATTCCAGTTCTAGTGATACGGATCTTCAATCTTTGGCCACCACGTGGTGACAACCTTCAGATGGGGAAGGATGCATATGGATGTGGAGTGGACACCTTAGCTCTAGAGCCCAAATCAGAACTTGGCTCCTGGTTGTGGATGGGATGTGTTCTTTTACAGAATTCTCTCTGGTAATTGTCTAACCCCAACAAAGACGTTGACTCCCCTTCGGAGTCCCCCACACACTGCGCTGGCTCTGCTGGCCAGCCATGCTCAAAGGAGCTGAGGCTCACAACTCAAGTTGGAGAAGAAACTACCAGTTGTGGAGGATTCTAGGGCTTCATAGGACATTACTTTTATTTAGATTCATAGCATTTCTTTTAGTTCAAGCAGGCAGTTTTTCTGATATTGAATGGCAAACACTACACACTACACACACACACACACACACACACACACACACACACACACACAAAGAGGAACATTTTAATCTATTTGAGTATACTTTGCTCCAGGGGCAATCAGTCGTATCCCCAGTTCAATCTGGGTAGCAATTTTTCCTCTCCTGCAATACATGGAAATTGAGTTTCTCACATGTCAGTGAAAAGAATATACAACATACTTTTTCCTTAATTTTCTGGAAACCTGTACTCAATTGGAATAATTTGCTGGTACCAGATTTTTATTCAATCATTCATTGCTTGAAAGCACAGATGTGACATTCACACCCTCATTAGGACTTTGTTACAGGATTTTCCTTTCATATTTAATAGAAATAGAGGATCTTCAGGTTTCTTTCTTTCTTTTTCTGTCTTCTTCACTGTTGAGGAAGAAAAGTTCTATGTGTCCATGAAGTGGAACTTCCATCTGACTTCACAGGTTCCATTTATAGTCTCCCCTCTCACCCCTCCAGCTTGTTATGCAGCACAGTCCCTTTCTGAGCTCCTGCACTTCTCAACTGACCTGACAATAGCAGTCAAGCATAGGTGGCCCTCACCATGTCTAGTCTGTTCTTTCCTTCAGAAAGAACATAAAGGAGAATGTACCAGCTCTGTCTCTTGGGCTTTGTCTGCTGATATAGCTTCACTATTCTTGGCGGTTGATTTTGATGGGTGTCCCATTGCCACAATCCAGCTTTTTTTTTTTTTTTTTTTTGCATTGCCCATGGATTATTCCCCAAGAACGATTTATGCTTATTATTTTTTCTGGGAGGGCTTGACTCTGGAAGTAGATGGGGACCTGGGAAATATTCTTTCAGAGGATCTTGAGCCAGGGTTGTTGGCCTGGGTATGAGAAAGACAACATCTTCCCCTCCATGTGCCTCCTGGGCAGATACTTGGAAATCTTACTGGGGCACACTGCTGGGGCAGAAGTTGGAGAAGGGAAAAAGAACTCAGAAGGTGCTGATGGTTTCTGGGCTCCCAGGTAGCTTCAGAACTTCCTGTAGATGGCAACCCCTCTGTACTCATTTTCAGTCCAACTGACACATTTGGTGACAAGAGAAACTTTGCTGCATGTTTTTATTCTTATATTTATATATTTTTAAATTTTTTCCTGTTACACTGGGTTTATATTTAAACAAGCAGATACTCAGTTTCAAAGGGAACATGTGGGATTCATCCTTTTAAGTATCATTTAGCCCTATGTAAAGACAGACTTGCCCTGTGTACAACAGCTACATAGAAAAAAGTTATGAAATTGTTGTTGGCTTTACAATGATACATAAAAACATTAAAGTTCTCCAATTAAACAATAAATGCAAACATTATTGTATTTTGTTGTTTTTGTTAAAATAGTACCTGGTAAATAGAGATAAGAGGTGCATGAGCAGCCACTGGAGAAAGGGATTCTTTTCACAGAATCAGTATTTTCCCCACCCCATCTCCATTGTCTGTCCATCGACACTTACCATTGATCATTTAGCACAAAAAAGCAAAAGTAGTAACATGCTTGTGCACCTACACCACATACTTTATGTACAATAAAGGAACAAGGAAGGAGAAAGTAAAGGAATAGAGAAAATGATACTGTACCATCAGGATGTGGTGGAACAATGTTGTGGTTTTCCTCATGAGACTTTCTGTTTGGTTTCTGGAAACAGAGACCTGGGGCAAAGTAGCAGGTTCATTCCTAGCAGGCACTTGTCTGCTGCTGGAACACATCTATTGTATCTTTGTCCTACTGTCCAGATGCACAGGTGAGTCTGTTTCACTGATTGGCTGGAATGGCATCTGCCTCATGGACAAACCCTGTGGCTCACCACAGGCTTCCTCCTACTCACTAAGTGGTGTGTGTCCCTTCCCCTCAACTGCACCCAGAACCATCCTACCTTCCACCTTCAAATTCATAGGATCATAGGTCTCAGTCTTGACTTGGGCTCCTCTTTGTCCGTAGCAGAGCCTGCAGTCTCTTCAGCTGCATCCTCACAAAAGAGGTCTGGAGTCTGCACCAAACTAGCAAGTCAGCAGCACCAGGGGTGGAAGGAGGAGGAGGCAGCAGAGCTTTACTGGGTGTTTTTATGATTATTTATACAACAACAACCAGCAGCAGCAACACCTACTACCTCTAATAGTGGTAATAATAATGATAATAATAATAGTAACAATAAATAAATAAATATAGTAATTGCAATTTTTTTTTTGAGACAAAATCTCACTCTGTCGCTCGGGCTAGAGTGCCGTGGCATCAGCCTAGCTCACAGCAACCTCAAAATCCTGGGCTGAAGTGATCCTCCTGTCTCAGCCTCCTGAGTAGCTGGGACTACAGGCATGCGCCACCACGCCGGCTAATTTTTTATATATACTTTAAGTTGGCCAATTAATTTCTTTCTATTTTTAGTAGAGACAGGAGTCTCCCTCTTGCTCAGGCTGGTTTCAAACTCCTGACCTTGAGCGATCCACCCGCCTCGGCCTCCAGTAATTATAAATATTGTAAATATTGACATGCTTACTTTATTTTTAACATTATATAATTAACCTTAGTAACATACATGTTACTTTTGTCATAAACATCAGAGCCTAAAACACTTCACCTGAAGAATGTCTGTCACCTAGGAACCTATAGCCTTACTGGTGTGGGCCCTCTTATCACCCCATCCCCAGACCAACAGTCTATTTGGTTAATGTTCTGAGATGACGTCATTACTTTAAAACTCTGATCTGTTGGGGTTTGGAGAATAGCTCCGCCCTGGTAGACTCAAAGGATGACTTCAAGACGTGCTCAGCTGCTTGGCTAAATTGCAGCAGATGGAAATGTTTTCTCAGCAGATCAGTCTTTTTGTCATTTGCTTTCAGAGTAAGAGGTTATTTCAGGCACAGCAGTTTGATTTGTCTGTGTCGAAAATCATAAATAGCCTACAAATATCAAAGAGATGAAAAGAATTTGCAGACATGTGGAGTACATTATACATGCTTTCAAATTTCTCTTATGATTAGAAAAGAAAAATGTAACATTAGGCTGTGATTTTTCTAAACTCAGCTCTTAGCCATTTTCTCAAATTATTCCATGTTTTCCCAATACATTTCAGACATATTCTCTAGAGAGGATTATTCCCAATGGTAAAGAGTATCAGATGGATGGGAATCTCACAGAAAAGCTGCTTGTATTTTCTTTCAAAGCTCAGGCTGCTGGCAGGGCGTGGTGGCTCACACCTGTAATCCTAGCACTCTGGGAGGCCGAGGTGGGAGGATTGCTCAAGGTCAGGAGTTTAAGACCAGCCTGAGTGAGAGTGAGACTCCCCCCTACTAAAAATAGAAAGAAATTAGCTGGACAACTAAAAATACATAGAAAAAATTAGCTGGCCATGGTGGCGTGTGCCTGTAATCTCAGCTACTCGGGAGGCTGAGGCAGGAGGATCACTTGAGCCCAGGAGTTTGAGGTTGTTGTGAGCTAGGCTGACGCCACGGCACTCTAGCCGGGGTGACAGAGTGGGACTCTGTCTCAAAAAACAAAAGAACAAAAAAGCTCAGGTTGCCGCGACACAAAAGACCAGAGGTCATGAACGTTATGTAATCTTAAATTTAAAATAAGTGTCATTATATTGTTTCCAATTTTATATATTATATATATAATTCATGAATCGATATAACCTTATATACTAGGTTAAGTGGGAAAGTCCCTCAGGCGGGGCTAGATTCCAGCGCAGGGAGGAATTTCTGCCTTAAAAGGGAATGAATTGGAATAGAGCTTGAAAGCTAAGACCATATATATCACTCTGGTCTCCTTTAGACATGCCCGGGATGGCATCTCCTGTCACTCTGGGCATGAGGGGCGGGGCCTGGAGCCCTATCCAATCAGGGCCGCCGGGGTGGGGCCTGTCTAATCAGGGGCGAGGCCGGAAAGGAGGGGGCGGCCTCCGGAGCCGGCTGGGCCTTTGTTTGTCTCTTTCACCGCGTGCCCGCTGAGGTCCGTTCTCCCCGCTGCTTCTCACTGGGAGGTCAAGGTGGCTGCACCGCAGCCTCTGTCGCCCTGTGACCTGCAGGTACCGGAAGATTCATAGGCGGATGCCGGGCACCTCGGAAGTGAGGAAGTGGTGAGTTTGTTGGGTGCGTGTCTGGAGGTGGGGAAAGGAGCTGGTTGAAACCCGCCAGAACTGGCTCTGGCGGGACCTGGGCCTGCCCGGGGTGAGCTCTGGGCTTAGTGGACCTCAGTCTCTCTGCTGGCCGTTGTCTCAGCTTGTCCCTCAGTCCCCTTTAACGCAGAGCGTGGCTGGGCCGGCGGCTGGGACGCTGGGCTTCCTGTCCTGTCCCTGCACGGTGACTTTGGCCGCAGCCCGCAGCCCGCAGCCCCCCAGGTGGAGAGATGGTGACGGGAGGGTCGCTAGGAGAGGATCCCGACTTGGTGTGCGAGTTTGTGCGTGGGAGGAGCGGTGGTCTGTAGGGTCCCGAGTCCCTCCTTTCTCCTGTGAAAAGTTGAACTGGGGCACCACTAAAACAGTTGTATCAGGGTAATAGGGCTCTCATAGATTGAGCTGGAGAGTATTCTCAATAATGTTCTTTTATTTTTGGAGCGGTTTGTGAAGAGCTGACATTAATTTTTCACTAAATGTTTAGTAGAATTTACCAGTCATGGAAAGTGGCTGTAGGCTTCTTGTGAAAAGAATTTAATTTAAACATTTTACATATACTTCTGTTTATTGATATATATTCTACTTTTTGAATATATTTGATAATTTGTGTCTATCAAAGTATTCATTTCAAATTTGTAGTGTTCTGTGTTTCTAGGTTTTACTAAGCAGTTAACACTGAAAATTTATGGAGTACAATGTAGGAGATTGAGGCTTTGGTATAGTCAAAGAATGATCCAAATTACCTCTGCTGTAGGACAAAAGAAACATGACTATAATTGTCATACTTAATATATAATTTATTGTATAAGTAAAATGTGTTATTTAATCCAAAGAAAAGTAGTAAAGCATGCCACTTGACTTTAGATTTTATCAAGATAGCATGCCGCACTTCTCTCGTTTTTTTCATCAATATTTAGATAGGACAATAAAACAAATTTTAATAAGAACAAATACTAAATAAATAGCAATTAATGAATGGTATGAAAAAATGGAAATTCGATGAATCAGTAGTAAATAAGTATTTTGTCCATATACTGTGTTAGTTACCATTCTAAGTCATTTACACATATTAACTTAATTACTAACAGTTTAAAATGTATGATACAATGAATTACAGACAATGATACATTGACACATTTATAATAATATTAGGTAACACTAAAGCCATCATAGAAATAAAATGTTATGTAATACATAATTGAACATAAAATATGAAATAATTTTATTAGAAAGTTTGACTCATTAATCACAGTGAAAAATGGACAGTATTATTCACCAGAAAATATGACGTACATACTATTTTTCCATACAATAAATAATTGTTTAAAATGATAATGTTTTAGGCCTAAAATGTCATTAACTTTATTAAAGTATATATCAAACAAGTCACTTTTTTAGGTATGATGAAATACCACATAAATTATGAGTTAATGTAATCATCCAGTAATATCTTTCCAAGTATACATTTAAGTCTCTTTTAAATAACATATTGATTAAACAGAAAATCTTGCCTGATATTATTTTTACAGAGTCAGGTACATCCTGAATAGGAGACGTGAGGATTAGCCAAGAGACCTGAATTCAGGTAAATGTTTGTACACAGTTAGCTCGTGATGACATAAAGACAGTAATTCTGGCCATGTACAGGCACTGTTCACTGAAATGCAGTATATCTTTTCAAAATTTGCATACAATATAAATTAGAATTTTACATATTAAAAATAATCAGCCTCTACAAATTATTATTACTCTTTGGTATATGTGAAAGAGAGAGATGTTCCAAATGAAAAAAAATTGTAGTGGTTCATGAGGTGCTGTTGTCTGCCAGAAAATATCTATATGAAATAGTCTATCGTGTATACTGTGGATGTTTGTCCTTACAGAAAAAAATTATATGTATTGCAAAAACTTTCAATACACACAACTAAAAGTTAAAACATTCTCCTAATTATAAATAAAGTTGAAAAAATATGAATAATTCTCAGGAGCAAAATAAAATAAAGGAAATAATCCAGAGGAGTAATCAAACTAAAAATCAAGTACTCCCTTCACTTACTGACAAATCACAATGATGACAAATTTACATGGGTTCTGTCCAGGTTTCAGCAGGGCAATTGGAAAAAACAGAAATAGACTATTTAGGATGACTGGAGAGTTACAAAGAAGACAGGTCAAAAGCAAATAGAAGTCATATAAAATTCAGATGTCGGAATTACATGGTAAATAATAAATGCAATAGGGAAAATTAAAAAAAGTCATAAAATCAAGAAACTAAGCTTAAAAAGCCATCTTTAGACATAAACCAAAGAGAGAAAACAGCTAAAATATAAGAAGTAAACTTAATATACGAAGTATAAGCTAAACATTTAATTAGACTGGGCTGATTAGAGGACTAGAAATAAGAATAGAATGAAGGACAAAACACTTTAAGTTTTACACTAGAATATGTAAAAATAATGAAAGGCAATAACCAAAAGAGGATAATTTATAAATTTTTAAAAATTATCATAAATAAATGTAAAATCAGAATATTGTGCATGGTAGGAAGCACCATAACTCAAGTAAAAAGGAAAATGCCAAATGGGAAATCTATTTGCAAAATATATAACAGGCAAAGGGAAGCACATATGTGTGCTTGTTCGAGAAAATAAGAAAGCTGTCAAAACATATGGTCTCATGGCATAAAGACACGGGAGGCAGTGTGAAGGGTCTCTCACTGACCTAAGATGGGACAATTTGAACTCAAAAATAGATATAGACTATAGTGTATGGAATAAAGCTTTTTTCTTCCTTCCTTTCCTCATAGGGTAGTTTTGAATGTAATGAAGAGCTCATGACAAAGTACAATTCTTTTTTTTTTTTTTTTTTTTTTTTTAAGATGTTAAAAAGTCCCCGGGGAGAGTTGCGGGGTGTAAGCCAAAC